>PVJN01035285.1:0-22216 GCA_004026805.1 Lasiurus borealis
CAGGATGCAATGTGCAGGATCGAAAGCGTTTGCGGGCGGGTTGTTACGATTGGGCTCGGCGGCGCGAGTACTTGGCCTCAAAACCATGAGCCAATGGAGGGACGGAAAGATGGATTACGTAGAAGTTCAGCTGGCCAATGGAAAAGCGCGGAAGGGGCAAGGTGGGCAAGGCTGCGTGGTTTCCTTGGATACCGAGGACGCGACTTCTTTGGAGAGGATGGAGCTTTAGGGAGAGACTTAACGGTCTTAGCCCACACACACAGGAGCTTAAATAAAGACCAGTACCAAGGGAAGGAGTGAGGAACTGCGAGTTTGAAGGTGAGAGCTAGATGCAAACTAGGAATACCTTCAATGCGTGGTTAGGTCCAAACTTCACTACACTGGACCCGGGTATCTTGGGATGGAGAACCCCTTCAAGAGGATAAAAAGCCAGCTTGGGACTCTTTAAGGGAACTTCCTCTTTGGCAGAATAAATTGGAAGAGAGTTAGAGTCCTTCTTCATTCTGACTCTAAATGATCTTGGGCCAGTCCTGGGACGTCTCTGTTTTAATTGCTCGCTTTTAAAATGAGGTTAATAATACCTTCCTTGACTTGTCTCAAAAGGTTTTTGTAAGGACCAAACGACAGTAATGGATGGGCCATTTTTGTCCTGTATTTTTATTTTAGGAATAGCATCGACTCTTAAGTTACCAAGAAAAATCTGAGAGTTCAGGACTTGTGTTGACAGCAGCATTGATCTCTTGTCTGCAAATAATCTTTGGTTTTAGGACTAAAATAGAGAGAGGAACGAGGAACGAGGAACGAGGAATGAGAAACGAGAGAGAGAGAGAGAGAGAGAGAGAGAGAGAGAGAGAGAG
Source organism: Lasiurus borealis (assembly GCA_004026805.1). NCBI lineage: Eukaryota > Metazoa > Chordata > Mammalia > Chiroptera > Vespertilionidae > Lasiurus > Lasiurus borealis. The sequence goes on from PVJN01035285.1 coordinate 858, forward strand.
AGAGAGAGAGAGAGAGAGAGAGAATAAAAGTGCAATGGGAAAAACATGGGGCTGATTGCCTGGCTCTGACACTGGTTTGTCTGTGTCACTTTGATCTGTTTCTTTAACCTTAGGATGATGAAGAATTTGAACTGAGTGGCTCTGTGAGGTCTCTTTTGCCTTTTATTATTCCATGGGTAATTTAAAAGAGGAAAAAGAATTTTTTTCTCCTCTTCTGTTTATTTTTACCAGTCAGTGCCACTTCCTCCTCTTACAAATTATTCTCTAAGTTCTTGACAAAGGCACACTGCAAACAATAATGTTTAGTATAATGCAAGTGCAGAAGCTGGATGCCTTAAAGAAATTGAAGCCCTTGGCCAAGTGCAATAACCAGAATTACTATAGTGATAGAGATGGGCTAAATTCCTCGTGTTGTGGGCTAAAGTCTTTACAGGCCCAAGTCACAGAGTTCTTTGCTACCCATTACCTTTTTTAAGTTTTAGTATTTTCTTAAGTTATTCTTTCCTCCTTTCTATGCTAGTCCTTCCCTCCTCATTCTTCCTCTTAGTGACGGCTCACAATAATATTAGCTTTTAAGTTCAAGTTCCCACTGAAAATCATTCTTGGCTTTTGTGTCATTTGGTCATAATCATTCAGATTGATCTTCAAACTGTCTTTTTAAAGAAAGCCCATGGGGAAAACCTTGAAAAAGAACTTAAAAAAGGTGTTGGTTTAAACAAGTTAAGAAGGCATTCAAATTTGTTATACATGTGCCATATATTTTTAGATTAAATAGGCATTTCTAATAGATCATTTTGTTTCTATGGTAATTTCTTTTCTGAGACAAGCCAAGTAAATGGAATTGGCAATTGACCCTTAATTGCCTATATGGGAAAATGATTATTTTATTACTTTGACCTAAATACAATAAAACTAAAGATAATTGAAAAGTTATTTTTCTGATCACATGAGTTTCAAAATGGAAGAAATTATTGATAATTAAGATTAATACAAGATATTAAAAGGCTATGATACCTGGCTGGTGTGCCTTAGTTGGAATGTCATCCTGTGCCCCAGAGAGTGGCGGGCACATAACTAGGTTGAGGGCTCGGATCCCTAATTGGGGAGCATATGGAAGGCAGCCCATCATTTCTCCCGTACGTTGGTGTTTTTGTCTCTGTATCTCTGTCTCTGTCTCTCTCTTTCTCCATTCCTCTATCTAAAAATCAATGGAATAACATATCCTCAGATGAGGATTTTAAAAAAGTTATGATACTTTTAAAAACCTAATGATTTATATGTCAAATCTGGCCACATGTTAATAATGACTAATAAAAATATTACCTTCCATCTGTATGACATTATGGTTTTCAGAGCATGTTCACATGTATCATCTCAGGGTAACCTCACAAAACACTGGTTAGCAGGGCAAGTATTATTATTCTCACATTAGAGATGAGGAAAACAAATTAAGAAAGTTTAAGATTAAACAGTTAAAAGGTCAGGCCCTTTTACCACTTTATCAAAAGATCTTCTTGACACCTTTGGGGAAAAGTATTCATCAAATAAGTGGTGACTCATATATAAATATCCCCCCTTACTTTGAATTTACTTATATTTTTACATCTTCAATTTTTTTAAAAACTGTTCCTGTGGTAATGAACATATAGCTCTGGTGGAAATGTCAGTTATTACATTTCTAGGGGCCAGTTTGGCAATATACATAAAGCACCTTAAAATATGTGTATCTGTGACCTAGATATTGGGCTTTTGGGAATTTAATGTAAGCATAAATTTAGGGATATTAAAAAAAACACTTATGTTCAAGGAATTTTGTTTTGCTGGGTTATTTATGGTAGTAAAGAGTTGAAGCAACTTAAATATTAAAAATTAGGGGCAGGTTACAGAAATTAGTATATATCTGGAATACTATGCAATAATTTAAAATTATATTTTGAAGACTACTCAAAGACATGGGAATTTTTCCACAATATAATTGTAAAGGGAAAATCTACAGTTTTCCTTCTGTGTGTGTCCCCTTTACCCTCACACTACCACCACACCCACAACACTTCACTTCTGACACTTTGGTCAACAAATGTGTGAGGCTTCTCCCATAACAAGCAATTCTCCATGACACCAGCTGTGTGTCCTACAATTAACTCAACTGGGAGACTACCTACCTGGAGATAGTATCAAATCGCACAGGTTAAGGGCTCAGTCCCACAAGACTGCTTGCACCAACTTCAGATGCCAATCACAAATTGTACGTCCCTTGGTTACCCACAACCTCTGATTTGGCTACAAATTGGAGATTCCCATGACCCTCTCCTCAAGTTAGATTAATTTGCTAAAATGACTCACTGAACTCAGGGAAACATTTTACTTACATTTACCAGTTGATGAGGGGATATGGTAAAGGATACAAATAAACAGCCAAAATGAACAGATATTTAGTGCTAGGTCTAGGAGGGTCCCGAGAGCAGGGGCTTCTATTCCTGTGGAAATGGGGTGCATTACCCTATTGGTGCGGATATGGTCCCTGTAGAGATGGGGCACATCACCCTCTTGGTATGGGTTGGTACGGTGACACACCCCATCTCCACAGGGATAGAAGAAGCTCCTGCTCTCAGTAATATTAAGTGAAAGGGGTAGAACACCAAATTGCATGTCTAATATCCCAATTTTGTAATAATAATAATGATGGTATTTTAACATAAAATCATATTTAAAAATATATTCCATAGAAACAATTCCAAAGGAAAGTACACAACTTGATAACAATTGTTATCTCTAAGTAGTGAGATTATGAATTATTTCTTCATTTTATGTGTGTGTATGTGTTTTCAGTAGGAAACATATTACATTTTTAATTTTAAATATTAACTAATTTTTTTTAGTATATATTTGCTTCCTAAGAGTGACTCAATATGTAAATGCCCATGAATACTTTACTTTATTTAATAATTTGTATTCAGTAACTGAACAGCAGAGGGCAGGAGAGAATTTTCAGAAAAATGTAACCTAAACAAAGATTATAGAATTCAGCTTCAAGTGAGAGAAGCCCTAGGAATTTGCTAACTTTCTTAATTATAAACTTTAAAAATAAATATATCTTATGACTTTTTATGAAATCTTAATAAGCTCAGTAATCTGGACTACTACCTAACAGTACTAAGAAGTATTTAATTAATAGGTAGGTAGTCCCCATTTGAAATTTGCATGTTATTTGTATTCATGCAGAGATGTATAGGAAAAACTTCGTTATTTAATGTAGTCAAATTTTCCCACTTTATATACCTTGAAAAGTTACCTATGTTATCAATATCTCAGGAAGATTCTAGAGATAGAGGGATATAGTACTTTATACATTAAAGCAATGTGTGTGTGTGTGTGTGTGTGTGTGTGTGTGTAAGATAGTATTGATTGCACCCTGTGTGTGTGTGTGTGTGTGTGTGTGTGTGTGTGTAAAATAGTATTGATTGCACCCTGGCCAAGTGACTCAGTTTGTTGCAATGTCGTTAATACACCAAAAAATTGTGAGTTTGATTCACAGTCAGGGCACATACCTAGGTTTCAGGTTTGATCTTTGATTGAGGCAACCAATGGATGTTTCTTTCTATCTATCTCTTGCTCTCTCCCCGCTTCCTCTCTTTCTTAAAAAAAATCAATAAAATAAAAATCATCCAGTGATGACTTAAAAAAGAGAAGTGTTGCAATAGATTTAAAAGTTTTCTTCAGATTAGAGTCCTTGTAGTGCTAATGTTTCATCCCATTTCTACAAGGTAGCAATAGTGTTTCAACCAATCACAGTAGTAGCATTGATATATCCTTTAAGTAGAAATTGCATTTACATTCTATATATTTTGAGGCGATGTTGTTAGGTATGTATAGATTCATGATTATTATTATTTCCTGATAACATTTTTTGTCATTAAGTAATGACCTGCTTTATTTCTAATATTGTGTTCTGTCTTGATGTATATTATTACCTAATAATATTCTCATTCTTTTATTTCAAATCTGTGAAATTATATTTGGAACTTATCTCCTATAAACAGAATAAAGCTCGATATTTTAAATCCAATTTGAGAATTTGTCTCAACAGGTAAATTTAATTTGTTTACAGTTTTGTAATTACTTTTACATTTATTTTTATTTTCAGACAATATGATCATATAAGTAGAAAATTCTAAGGAATATTATACAAGCTACTGAATTTATAAAAAGGTTTCACAATGTTACAAAATAAAAGGTCCAATAACAAAAGTCAACTTTATTTTGAAGGACTTATAACGGTATTTGGAAATTTAAATTTAAGAACAATACCATTTACCATAACATATAAAATGTGAATACGCAGGGATAAATTGAAAAAAATATATACAAGACCCATTTTCTAAAAATCATAAAACATTGCTGACAGAAATTGAAGAAGACTTAATTTAGTGGGGAGAAATGCCCTATATAAGGGAAATAAGACTCAATATTTAAGATGACATAGCACCCCACACTGATATATTAATTCACTGCTCAGTCAAAATTCCAAAATGAGTCAGCTAGAGACACAGGGCCAAAATACAAAATTTCATCCGAAGCCACCCACCCTGGGCCCTGGTGGAGGGAGGGCAAATTGGACTAGAGTCACATGAAGAGACACTGGGGTGTGTGGCTCTGGAGAGAGCGCTGCTAAGATTCCAGTGCTGAGTCCCTCTCCCACACCACAGACACTCTCTCTTTGGATGGAGCACTCCCCCACTTATGGCATCAGCCTGGGGGAATGCAATAGCCCCACTCTCTGGACTCCCTGCCACCCCACCCTGTGGAGCTTGTGCCCTTTTGAGGAATTAGCTGCCCTGCCTGTGCCAGGATGCTGAGGTCCAGGCAGACTCAGGGGTGTCAGTGACTGACCTATGTGGCTTTGGGACAGGAGTCATCACTCCCATTTTCCCCTGAACCTGACTTGCGCTACCCCTCCCTGGAGCTATGTTAGACCCAAGTAACAGGGTCCAGGCAGCTCCATCCTACTGATTCCCGGTGGCTCTGCCCTGTCAAGGTCTGGGCAGAAGTCAAGACAGACTGAGTTGTGTGGATCGGGGGTGAGGGTCCCCAAGCCAGACCAAACCCTTTCTCACAGAATATCCACTAGCCCATCCATCCAAATCCCAGAAGTGTGCCTGCTGAGATCAGGCTCTGGGCAGAATCTGGCAGAGACTGAGTTGTGTGGCTCTGTGATGGGAGCTATTTTTCCCTGGCACGCCTGACCGGTGCAAAGCCTTCCCTTCACACTGCCAAATCTTGGTCTGTTTGGACCTGGTGAACTCTTCTGGCCTCACTCTGAGATCCTGCCCCACTACCTAGGTGTGTGAGTACCCAACAGGTGGCAACTAAACTTGGTACAACCTGGGACATTTGCTGAGTGGCCTCAGCCTCAGCAGTGGCACCAAGACTGAACCTGTGTTAATCTGGTAAATACCACTCTCCTCTTCCTGGGGACTCACTGAGAACCTACCTCATGCAACTCAAGTACCACCAGAGGCTCATTCCTTGACTGAGCCTAACAGGCAGCTTCCAGGTGCAGGCAGATGGAGGCGGATCTCAGGGTGCCTTGGGATGCTGGGCTGAGTGCTGGTAAAAGCCAGTCTTGGTGTGTGGCTTGGTCTGAACACTGCAGAGCCAGGCCCAACAGAGGCAGCCAAAACTGGATCTCTTTATAGATCTAAACAGGTGTCCAGGGCCAGTCACATACAGTGTCTGATATTGGCCCTCTCGTGAAGCCCCAGAACCAACACATCCAGAAGCCAGCTTCCTGACAACATCAGAGCAGGATCCACTTAGCTTCACGGGCAACAAATCCAAAGAGAGTGTTCAGCAGGCATCAGAACCTGCCAAGGCCACTTCTAATTCATGTTGTTACCCACTCACCCTACAACCCATATAATTTACTAACCTGCCATAATCGGTTTGGCTCAGTGGATAGAGCGTCAATCTGTGGGCTGAAAGGTCGCAGGTTTGATTCGGTCAAGGGCATGTACCTTGGTTGCGGGCACATCCCCAGTAGGAGATGTGCAGGATGCAGCTGATTGATATATCTCTCTCATTGATGTTTCTAACTCTCTGGAAAAAATCAATAATACACACACACACACACACACACACACACACACACACACACATATATATATATGTAATTTACTAACTGATGTCATCTCAATAATGTCAATTTTAAAAAATAGTTACTTTCGGCCTGGCGGGCATGGCTCAGTGGTTGAATCAGGAGGTCAGGATTCCATTCCTGGTCAGGGCACATGTGTAGGTTGCAGGCTCGATCCCCGGTATAAGGCTGCTGGATGCAACCAATCAATTATTCTCTCTCATCATGAGCATTTCTATCACTTTCTCTCCCTTCCTCTCTGAAACCAAAAAATAAATATTTTAAAATAAATAAATAACTAAAGCTACTTTTTGAAAAGCAATACTTACTGTGCATGTTCCCCTTTTCCCTGCCTTCTCATGGGCACACGTCCCACGTTCAGGGCTATTAGGTAGCATTAATGCTTCAGGAGGGTTGTCTGGTCAGTGTTTGGTATCTGACCATGTTGACTCCCCTGAAATATACATCCCATCTGGTCTCAGACATGGGTCCCCCTGCTTGCATCTGAGAATTCTGATCCCCGTCTCATTCTCAGCTGTATGGTCCACAAAACTTTATGAAGCCATGTCTTTTCATCACAACGTCAAGGGTTCTTGAGCTATAAAACTCCCAACCAGCCCGGACACCACTCGAATGCCACTCTGTGAACTCCCTGGGGCCCCTTCTGCCTCGATAGTCCTCTCCTCTTTATCTCAGGAAGGGGTAACGTTGACGATGGCTCTGGAACTTTGCCACTCTCCCATGTCGCAGTTGGGAAAGGAGGCATATTATCCCTCTGCTGTTCTTGTATATCCCAGTCCCACTATTTCACTTTCCGAGCCTGGTCCTGGGTGGAACCTCAGGGCTCAAGTCAACTTGTTTTCTCACCAATAATCCTTGTTCCCCACCTCAGAGAAAGGTGTGCTTTTTATGTATGTGTTTGTTTGTTTTTTGTTTTTACTTATTTATTATTTAATCTTCCAGTATAAAATAGGTAGTTTGGTTTTATAAATATTCTTGTAACATTATTCATGTAAGAATCTTTGCCTTTAGAGGAACTGAGTAAGGGAAGCTGCCCAGGCGGAGGGAGACTAAAGTGGAGATCTGCCCAGGGCCAAGGGCAAGCCTGGGAACAGGAAATGCTTACGCAATGAGAAGAGAAGACGATGAAATTTCTAGACATGAGAGAGGGAACATTGTCTGCTTTACTTCATTATCTAAAGCTGGCTCTGCCCATCCTTGGATTTGACACATATTATTTTAAGGACTTTTAAAAATAAGGTGTTCCTTCCTTTCTCCCTAGAGCAGTGGTTCTCAACCTTTCTAATGCCACGACCCTTTAATACAGTTCCTCATGTTGTGGTGACCCCCAACCATACTTCATAACTGTAATTTTGATATTGTTATGAATTATAATGTAAATACCCATGTTTTCCGATAGTCTTAGGCAACCCCTGTTGAAAGTGTCGTTTAACCCCCAAAGGGGTCGTGACCCACAGGTTGAGAACCGCTGCCCTAGAGTCTTGTCCCAGATTCACACATCTCACAATGGGATTTGAAGATTGAGTTTACCGGGACTCTCACACCAAATCCTAAGGAGTGCTCTGGGACAAATTCCTGCTGCAGAAAACTCAGGTCACCTTTTCCAGCTTCCCAAATTGACCTCTACTTCTTTGTTCCCTATGAAAATAAGAAATTTTAGGCATATTATACGTGGAAGCAAGAGAACCAGGCAGTGTTGTTAGGGAGCTAACAGTTATTGAGGACAACAGGCTGGGCTCCGGCCGGAGACTTCGCAAGCATTGTCCTATTTAATCTTCACAACTTTTTCATCACCTTGTGTTTAAGGAAACAGCCACTTAGGGATTGTATATCCTGCCCAAGGTCACACAGGAAAGAGGGGAATGAAATGGAAGCCTGAATTGATGAACTTCAAAATAGTTATTTCCTTTATCTCACGCTGTCATCCTAGTCGACTAAGTTAAAAACCTCTAATAACTGTCTTAGGTGAAGTAATCTGAGAAGGAGGAGGAAGAGGAGAGGGAGGGAAGGAAAGAAGGAACCTGGGCTGTTGCAGATTAAAGCAGTGATAACCCATATTTCATGAAAATTCTTTGCTAAGAAAACAAACCCATCGAGACCCACAGATTTTACTAACTAGGGCAGGATATATAGCCTATTGTGGAAATTTTATAAATGTGCTTTCTAGTATAATTTTTTTTAAAGATTCAAGCAAAGACAGTGGAATTTGAAAAACATGCATATTTTTGCAACAGCAGTAAGGAATGGTCTGTCATGTGAGGATTCTAGATTACATGCACACAAGATGTAGAGTCTCTCCTTTATAGACCTCTGGAAAACTGTCAGCTTCAGAGCTGCTTGGGCATTCCAAGCCTCCCACAGGATTTGGAACTCAATTTCTGCTCACTACTGAATTATTTGGAAACTATTAAGGGAACTGATAGGGCCTCTTATGCTTCTTTTGAATTTCTGAAGCCTGCATAGACTTGCAGAATGACTATAAATTATTGCAAATATGAAACCAGTGTTTCCTGCCATGGTTTTGCGAGGGCTTTCCTTTGGTTTGTAACTATAGCAACAAGTTCTGTAGCCCATTGTTTTTGCACAGCTCAGTCTTATCACCTCATGTGCTGCCTAATTACTGTTCTACAATAATTACTTTGTCTTTCATTGGTTTTCACAGTATTGACCTGCTCTTTGCTAAAGGGGTCCTCGTTTTCATTTCTTTGCAGAGACAGAAGTTAAATTCCATCAGCCTGCCTGTATTCTTGACCCTGCTTTCCATTACTGGAGACCAAGAGGAAAGGGCTTTGCTAAGGCCCTGGTAAGAGTTCTGTTCAGTGTGATAGAAAGGGGTAAGAAATTTGGAGCCAGTGGATGTGAGTTTGAGTAAATACTGTCATTTATAGTAGTGAGATCTTGGGCACATTATTTATATTCTCTGACCTTCAATTTTCTCCTCTATAAAATCAACATAATTCATTCTTATGGAAGGAACACGGTGTTGTAAGGACTGAGTGAAATAATGTGAGGGAAAGCGTTTAAGTTGTGAAGATTTATGTAAATGTCATTATCAGGTGCACAGGTGAGTGGCCACTAGACAGGAGCTTCTGCATGCTAATCAGGAGGCCATGTTAAAGACAGAAATCATATGTTTCTATGACAGTTCTTTCACATGGACATTGTTTCCCATCATGACCCTATATGTTATACCCACTCAAAAATGACTAATATAGAGCTTCTTTGAGCTGTGTGGATTTCTAAGAAAAAAGGGGTGGGGAGAGAGATGCAAGAAGGTCTATGTTTGGAGTGGAGTGAGAGTGGGTAAAGGGATGCAGAGGAAGAGAGAAATGAATTGAGAAGAGGCCTAACTCTTTCAGCATCCTTCCATCCCCGACAGAGAGCTTATTACTTCATCTAAGACATTTATTAGAGTTCTCCATGGTCATGGGAAATTATGTAATTTACTTATCTAATATGTGAACATTTACTTTAAAGCCTAGATATTGAGCTTACTTGCAAGAGTTTTGTTCTCTCTTTAATGAGTATGTATATATTTTTAATTAAAAGTAGTGCAAATCACACGGTTACTTTAACACTTCAATCAAGAGGCAAATTTATTTGAACATACTGCAATAGTTTTATTTTTTTCTGTGCCAGAATGGCTTTTTTATGGGGATTTTTTCTTTTCTTTTCTTTTCTTTTTTTTGAGAGGGGTTTTTCTTTTTCCTTTTTTAAACAGAAGGAAGTTGTGGTTTGATTTGTTGAGTCTTTGAATAACAGTTTTTTACCTACTTTTGTTTTTCCTAAATTTTTTCTTCAATGACAGTTGATATTTAATATTACATTAGCTTTAGGTATACAGCATAGTGGTTAGACATTTATGTAGCTTACAAAATGATCCCTCTCTAATTCTTGCGCCCACTTAACCCCATGTATAGTTATTAAAATATTATTGGCTATCTTCTCTAAGCTGTACTTTATATCCTGGTGGCTATTTTATAACTGCTAATTTATACTTCTTAATCCCTTCACCTTTCTCAGCCAGGTCCCTGACCCCCTTCCCATCTGACAACAAACAGTTTGTTCTATCTGTGAGTTTGTTTTTGTCTTATTTGTTCATTTGTTTTTTAGATTCTATATATAAGTAAAATCACATGGTATTTTTCTTTATCTGTCCAATCTACTTCACTTAGCTCAATATCCTCTTGGTCCAACTATGTTGTCACAAATGGTAATACTCTATTCTTTTTTATGGCTGAGTAATATTCCTTTGCATATATGTACCACTTCTTTATCCATTTATCTTTTAATGGGAGCATTTAATCCATTTATATTTAAAGAATTATTAATAGGTATGTAGTATTTGCCATTTTATTAATTTTATCTGCCATTTTATTAATTGTTTTTTGCTTGTTTATGTAATTCTTCTCCATTCCTTTTTTATTCTCTTGCTTTCTTATATGTTGATGACTTTCTCTAGTGTTGTGTTTAGATTCCTTTCTTTTCATTTTTTGTATATCTCTTGTAGGTTTTCAGTTTGTGCTTCATATATACGAAGCTATAGCAGTCTATTTTAGGTTGAGGGTCACTTAAGTTCAAAAACATTCTATAGTCACTTCCATTTTTACTCAACCTCCCCCCCACACGCACATATTTATGTTTTTTGTCATTATTTTTTCCGTGTGTGTGTGTGTGTGTGTGTATCCCTTAATTTACTATTATAATTACACATGATATTCCTACTTTTGCCTTTTAACTTTGTAATAGTGTTAGTGTTGGTTGATTTACTCACTGCTTTTATTATGTTTGTATTTGTCAATGAGAATTTCTTTGCAATAGTATTTTCTTATTCATATTTTTTTATTTTTTACTTTCTTCTTAAAGAAGTGCCTTTAATATTTCTTGTGACACTGGTTTGGTGGGGATGAGCTCCTTTAGCTTCTTCTTATCTAGGAAACTCTTTACTTTTCTACTTTAATTTTAAATGATAGCCTTGCTGGGTAGAGTAATCTTGGTTATATAGGTCCTTGCTTTTCATCACTTTGAATATTTTTGTGCCAATCCCTCAGGCCTGCAAAGTTTCTGGTAAGAAATAAACTGATAGTCTTATGGAAGCTCCCTTGTAAATAATTGCTTTTCTCATGCTGTCTGTAAAATTCTTTTTGTCTTTAACCTTTGGCTTTTTTGTTATGATGTGTCTTGGTGTGGGCCTCTTTGGGTTCATCTTATTTGGGATTCTTGGAGCATCCTGGACTTGTATAACTATTTTCTTCACCAAGTTATGGAAGTATTCAGTTATTATTTCTTCAAATAGGTTCTCAATCCATTGTTCTCTTCTCTTTCTGCTACCCCTATGATACACTTGCTATTGTCCCAGAGGTCCCTTACACTGGCCTCAATTTTTTTGGATTTTTTTTTCTTTTTCCTGTTTCGGTTGAGTGTTTTCTACTATCTTGTCTACCAAATCACCTATTCAATCCTCTGCTTCATCTCATCAACTACTGAGCCTATCTAATGTGTTCTTCATTTCAGTTATTGTATTCTTCATTTCTGATTGTTTCTTTTCAGTGGTTTCTATCTTTTTTAAAATTTTTTTTCTATCTCTTTGTTGAAGTTCTCACTGATATTATCTATGCTTCCCATAAGTTCACTGAGTTTAAAACAACCAGTGTTTTAAACTGCATCTAGTAGATTGCCTTAATCTTGTTTAGTCTTTTTTTATTTTATCCTGTTCTTTCATTTGGAATATGTTTCTTCCTTTCATCACTTTGGCTGCCTCCTTGTGTTTATTTCTATGTATTAGATCTGCTACTTTTCCCAGTTTTTGTCAGAGTGGAATTATGTAGTAAGTCCTGTGGGGGCCAGTGGCTCAATCTCTCTGTTCACTTGAGCCAGATGCTCCAGAGGTGTCCTCTTGTGTGTATTGTATGTGCTCTGCGGTGGCATATCAAGCTAATTGACTGTGAGGGCTGTCTGTGACTACAATGGGCAAGCTGTTATGTGGGAGCTGACCCCTTGGAACAGGATTTGCTTTAGTGAGGCTCCGGTGCCTACTGAGTTGGGTGTGTCATTTGTGGTCCCAATTGGGTCGTGCTCTGATATGATTTGAAGCAATCCCGCAGATGTGTTGGACTGGGTTGCTTGGGAGGGGCCTTAGTGCAGGCCAGGATCATCCACTGCTCATGTCTGGCCTGAGGCCACCTGGTAGGAGTAAACTACAAAGTGATCTTGGGTTGGTAGCTGATTATGCTGGGCTTAGAGGCATTGGGAGTGGTTATGCTGAGAGCCAAGGCTGGCTGCCACTAGTGCCAGGCTGAGGATGCTTAACAAGAGGTACAGGGCACACTGAGGCCACCCACTGCTTATTTGGGTTTTGGGGACTGTGGAGAGATTTTAGGAAAGCCCGCAGTGTGGACCTTGGAAGGCAGCTTGTGTGCATTAGCCTCGGAAAGAGCTTCTGGCCAGGCAGCATCTCAGAGAATCAGTAGGGTGGGGCAAGAACTGTGTTAGCCTGGCTATCAGAAATTCAGACGGTGTGCCCACCTGTGCCTTCTGGGTATTTTGTAATAATGGGTATTGCAAAATAGGATATAGAATAAAATATCTAGACAGGAATAAGTGTAGGGGGAAGGCTCAACAAAAGAACAGTGGCACCTGCAAGCACTTTGATCCTTCCAGCCCTTACCTAGAAGCCAGACAATTCAGTTCCTTCCCATGTGTCCCTGCTGTCCCTGTGCCGGGGCTTTGTGGGCGTGTTTGTGAGTGAGTGAGTCTGTGTATGGACACTTGAAGAGGATTCCTGGGTCTCCAGCAGCCCTCTGTCTCACCCAGACAGAATCCTAACTGATTTTCATAGCCAGATGTTGTGGGAAATCCTCTTCCTGGCACTGGTGGTCCAGGCTGAGGAGCCTCATATGGAACTGGAACCCCTCACTCTTCTTGGGGACCTCCACAGCTGAGAGATCCCTTTCTATTCTTAACTGCTACACACAATCTGGGACCATCTCCTTCCATGTCTCCACCCTTCTGCCAGTCTCAATGTGGCTTCTTATATCCTTAGTTATACAATTGGTTCCAAAAGTTTTCAGGTGGTTCTTTGGGATGGTTGTTCTAAAATTTAGTTGTAATTTTGAGGTGGTCATGGGAGGAGGTGAACACAACATTTACCTATTTTGTCATCTTGAGGAGAAATCTCTCCCCTGGATTTTTTAAACTATGACATGAAACTGTATATATACCTTTAAAAAAAGGTGTCAAGTCTAATCTTGTCTAGATATAGTAATAATGGGTATTACAAAATAGGATATAGAATAAAATATCTAGACAGGAATAAGTGCAAAAATTATATATGTTACATTTTGAACTGCCAAATTGGTAGTATCTGATGATTTTGTTGTTGTTGGATTAAGTGGATCTGAGGTAACTATAGTCTGTGTATCTAATTGGCTAACAAATATTGTAAGCCTCTCATACTGTGGACCAGAGGCCTTTCAGAAAAGGCCTTTAATGTATATTTTAACATTATTTCCAAAAATGAATATATATATAAATATAGATAGATACATATACATGTATGTATATATATATTTTTTTTCACAGATATACAGTGACAGGATTGAGAAGAACTTGTCACACAAATTTAAATATACCACAATTTTGTAGCCCTCTTTTGATCTATCTATGTTGTTTTTAAATTATCACCTGAGGAGATGTTTTTATTAATTTCAGAGAGAGAAAAAAATCAATATGAGAAAGAAACACTAATCAGTTGCCTTCCGCATGCCCAGACCAGGGATTAAACCCGCAATCAAGTAAGTATGAATGAAACCTACAACCTTTTTTCATAAATGGGACGATGCTCCAACCAACTGAGCCACATAACTATGCTTTTTAAACAAAAATAGGGAACTGAAACAACAACAAAATATCAGTGTCCCGGACTTCTCCCTTCCTCCAAGAGGTCTGGCTTTGAATTACATAGAAATGTCATGTAACCAACCTATAGCAATGGGCAGCTGGGAAAGGTGAATGTGGTCATGTTTGCAGGGCAGTTAGAAGAGCTAAATAATGAGAAAGAATGCTCGGGCTCTCTGTGAGACTAGTCAGGTTCATGTTTGACTTTACATAATATCTTGCTTTTCTAAAATGAACAAAGCTTGTGCTCGTTTCGTGACAAGTAATATCGAAAGATAGAGTGGTTTCCTGCTTCATCTTTCTTGAAGCAAGCATTGCCATTTTACCTTAAAAAGACCACATCATTTGTGTACCCTGCCCCATGCCTCAGGGTATTTGGTTTTTGCATGTGCTCCTTGTAACTATCAAGAAAAATTTCCTTAAGAGTTCAAAATCAAAACAAAATGATGAATTGCCTCTTTAGATTTAGAGAAGAGGAAGTAGTGGTGTATTTTACAAAACAAGATATATCCTGCAATGTTCATTGCTTAATATTTCTGGGTGAAGCTTCCTATTTGGCTTTACAGTATTTTTTAACCCCGAGATGAAGTTTGAGTAATAGAGGGTTCAATGTTCTTCTGTAATAGGACTAAATTTTTATTTTACCTTCCTTTCTCCTTCACTGGCCTTTTGCTTTTCTCTGTCAATGCTCACTTTTCCTTTTAGAAAGCTTCATAGAACCATATCCTCTCTTCTTTGAACTCCTATAGCACACACAGACTACCTTTGCTTGGACTCTCATCATCTAACCTTCCAATCAGAGCTGCTTCACTGAAGAACTTGATATGCAAATGGTACCCACTGGAGGTGTGCAGTACAAGGCAACCCTACTTCTCTGATCCAAGTTATTTGTTGTTTAAAAAATATATTAAAAATATATATTTTATTGATTTTTTTACAGAGAAGAAGGGAGAGGGATGGAGACTCAGAAACATCAATGAGAGAAAAACATCAATCAGCTGCCTCCTGCACACCCCCATTGGGGATGTGCCCACAACCAAGGTACATGCCCTTGACTGGAATTGAACCCGAGACCCTTCAGTCTGCAGGCTGATGCTCTATCCACTGAGCCAAACTGGTTTCAACTGATCCAAGTTTTTATAGCACCTATTTCAGTTATACTAGTATATATATATTACCCAAAAATGTATACACACACTTTGAATAAGTATAAAAGCAGTGTTTATTAAAATACATTTCATTTTAAAAATTGAACTATCTACCAAAACCAGTTTGGCTCAGTGGATAGAGTATCGGCCTGCGGACTGAAGGGACCGTTTTTAAAGGTGCGGTGCTTTAAGAAGGTTGCCTTAACTTCAGTTTTCAAAGGTTGCCTTAACTTGAGTTTTAAAAATCTTTGTAATCAAAGATTTTAAGAGCCTTTTAAAAATATTTAAAAATAAAGAGATGAACTATACTTTGCAAAACTATAATAACAGAAAACTGGAAACATTCCATATGGTTATAAATTGGGAGTTGTTTAAATGACTTGTGGTGCCTCTCTGCGGAGTGTTATGCGATTGTGAAATAGAATGAGAACTATCTCTGTGTATTATTATGGAATTCTTCAGGATATATTATATCTATGTGCCTAGGTTTTGCTTCAAAATAATGAGAGTAGGGATAAGTAGAAGGGCTTAGATAAAACAAAATTGCTTGTGAATTGTTATTTGTTGAAGCTGGTTGATGAGTATGTGAAGATTCATTATACTATTCTGCAGCTTTTGTTTATATTTGAAATATTTCTTAAAGATAAAGCTAAACATAACTGGTATGGTCTAACATTCTGAAGGAAATATATTTCCTTTGCTTGGACTCTCATCATCTAACCTTCCTATCAGAGCTGCTTCACTGCAAATTGAACATACAAATTTTAGCACATTAAACACAAACAAATCTAGATGTATAACCAAACAGTTTTCCTCTCCCTGAAGAATTAAACAATAAACTGTGGTTACTTATCAAAAGTAAATTGTTGTGATGCCTTAATAATAATAGGTTCTTTTAAAAAACTGCTTTATGTCATTGAAAAAGTATTAAAGAAGGGAAGTCCAAGTGATATCAATATCTATTAATATCACATTAAGACAACCTGACATTTAGTGCCTTCTGATAGATATATGTGCTACTACCTGTGGGAAGATGAAAACAAGTGCATGTGTAAGTTATACGTATGGAAGAAAATTAGAAATAGAGAATGGAAGCTAGCATTCCAGAGGCATTATCACATTTAATCTGCACATGTCAGTGATTTTCAACTGGTGTGTCACAAGAATTTTTAAAACATGCAGTATCTGACTATTTAGTCAGGGGTACTGACCTCTTTTCCCTTAGATTGTCAAATTTTAAAAAATGGCAACAGTCACCATAACAATAGCCATCCGGTGTGAATGAATCAAAAGTATACCTTTTTTGTTGTTTGTTAGATTGGCAAAAAATATACTTTCTGGTGTGCTGCAGAATTTTAGTAATTCATTTATGTATGCCGTGAGATGAAAAAGATAGAAAATTGTTGACATATATTCTTTATGAAGCAGAAAAATTAGTTACTATTACTCCCATTTTAAAAAGAAAGAGAGGAAGGAAGGAAGGAAGGAAGGAAGGAAGGAAGGAAGGAAGGAAGGAAGGAAGGAAATGAATAAATGGCATGCCTGTGGCTACTTGATAAATAAATTAAGGAACCAGAGCTTACCTGGCATTCTCAATTCATATTAGAGAATATGCTTTCCATATTAAAAGAATGGAGATCCCTATGATCAAGGAGCAGTTAATCTGATAAGATGGACATGAGAGATGACATGTGTTCAACAGAAGATCCAGATCTTAAAGATATGACAGTTGGTTAAATATATGGTGACAGATGGACACTACTAGACTTTGGATGGTGAGAACTCATTGCAATAGACAGATGATATAGTATTGCATACTTGAAACTTACATATTATTATTAACCAATGTCAGTCCCCAAATTTAATTTTTTAAAAAGAAAAAATTCTGACAGTTGGACTTATCTTCTTTAGCAAGAGGATATTGCAGGTATACTCTTCTTTTGCATGTAAAATCGTATATTTCAGAGATGAAAAGAGCAGATGATTAACTTGACATTCTTTTGTGCAATGGAGGCCTCTTACCAGCTCTCTCTTGGAAGGGCAGCCATCCCGATGCCATGAAAGTAGGCCAATAAAGACCTTGCAGACCAAGACAGGAGTCCTTTTAGAAACTGCCCTGAGCCCATTTGAACACATGAGCAAATCAATGGTCAGTACCCAGAACTGGCTTCATAGGTGTGTGACCTGTGCAGTCATATGTGACCTTAGAAGGGTCTTGCATTTACTTTAATACTCTGGTGTCACCATCTTAATATTTTAAAGAATTTATTTTTGAGCTTCTGCTTTGTAAGTGAAGTCTGATAGGACAATTGAACATACACATGAGCAGCAGAGGTAGGCCAGGTGGCAGTGCACACAAGCATAGGCTCGAGCTGTGGCCATAGCAGGCAGTGTGGGTGCTAGCCAGGTGTTCAGGTGCATGCCTTAGGTAGTACAGGGCATCCCAGGGTGTTGGTTTTACTTTATCATAAACTTTGAGTAAACGTTGTGTTGTGTTTTAAGGATGAAAGCTTATTTATTTACCCAAGCAGTGAATAATAACTGAATGTCTACAACAATGCTCAGTAAACAAAATTAGGTTTCTGCTCTCGTGAAGCTTATACTCTAGTTATATGTATTTTTCCAATTAATGCAACAATAATCTACTTTTCAAAATTAGAATTGATTTGAGTGTTACAAGGAAGAGTATCTTTATAACAAACAGGCTTTTATAGTAACATGATTATAATAGCTAACTTTCCTGATCTATATAATTCCATTGGAGAATAACTTAAACCAGTTGGGTTTTGCTTGCTTTTATTATTTTCCATTAATTTTACTTTATAATTAAAGACATCCCTAAATAGCTGACTATGAAATGATTTTGTTTTAGAATTGTGAAAATGGGAGACACAGACACAGAACAAGAAAAGGAAGAGGAAACAGATAAAAAGGAGGAAAGTGTTCCTATTCATGCCTTAGTGCCCACCATTAACATCCAAGATGAGCGGACTGTTGATTTATCTACAACTCCAGCTTTCATTTGTCTGCATGAGGTATATTTATTTCTTTTTATATATAACTATAGTAAGACCTGAATCATTGTCCTCAAAAGTCAGAGAAAGCTAATATTATCAAAATAATATATTACAAACAACCTGTGGGAAATATGTGCAGTTGGAAGCACTTTAGAATAATAAAATAGTCTCTACCTTCCCTTCCAAGAGCTTGCCATGCAATCTTGTTTAATGCAGTAGTGTAGGTTCTGATACTTTTATAACATAATAAATATTTGCATATATGTAGTAATCATTCCAAAGGTTGGTAAATGAAGTAAAAGAGATTTATTTCATTATTGATATACTACATTTACATCCATATAATGAAGAAAAAAGTCCTATCGTAGTATAAAGAATACATGTTTACCTAATTAAGTGTAGTTACAGTAACAGAGTACTGAAACCTAATGTTTCCTTCAACAGAGAAGCAAAATGCAGAATATGATATATATTCTCATTGTCTGACTTTTTTAAAAAGGAATCAACATTTAGGAAATACCCATACAGGAGGATTTTTAAAAAGATATTGAACATATATGCAACTGTTACCATGTTATGCTTGAGAACTATACTTTAAAATATGGTTTAATACCGCACTATGTGAATATAACTGAATAAAACATCTAAGAAATTTAATAAACAGTTATAATAAAAATAAGCTAAAAAGCCTTAAAGCAAAAAGAGTTTATTCAAAATCAAGAAGCAAAACTAAATCTGTCCCCCAAATATTTTATTGATGTAAATACTTTAAACAATCATCACAATGACTATTGAGCATATGTGTGTTTGTAGGTATGTGTATGTATTATCACATACATAATATTTATGTTATATATATATAATAAATATCAGGAATATATTTATACCGTATTGATGTGTACCATTACTGGTGTTGTTAAGTTAGATCACATAGTTAAGTGATGACTTCTAGATTTCTCCTCTGTAAAGTTATTATTTTTCTGTTTGAAATTAATAATCACCTTGCGGAGATACTCTGAGACTATTTATACATCCTAAAATTTATTTTTGCACTGTAAAAGACTGTATTTATTTTTTCAATCATACGAAAGAACAGCTAGTTATATTATTATAGAATAAAACCTATGGCAAACACCATTTTCATTGAGAAAAGAGGAACCAGGCTATGTTTTTTTCAGACCTTAACAGCTCACACTTAAAAAAACACACGCTTCATGTACCACCCAAAGTATATATCCTTCAGTGTTTCCCAGTGAGGGTTGATGAGTGCATGACTTAGAGTTGTCAGAACTGGAAGAGGGCTGCTTCTCTGTCCACTTTTGCTTTATGATTCCCTGCCATCTTCCTTGAGAAGACACAGAGAGACACACACACAGAAGCCAACCTGTGTGGTCTCTGCAAGGCAAAGTTCTAAAGATGCCGCTTTTCTGAGGTATAAACGCCGGTGTATGGGGCTGTCACAAATATCTGTGTATTTGTCTTTCTTTTTTTTAAAATTAAATCTTTATTGTTCAGATTATTACATTTGTTTCTCTTTTTTCCCCTCCGTAGCTCCCCTCCACCCGGCTCCCAACCCTCCTTCTATAATCTCCTTCCCGTTGACCTCGTCCATAGGTGTATGATTTTTGTCCAGTCTCTCCCTGTACACCCCTCACCCCTTTCCCCCTGAGAATTATTAGTCCACTCCCTTTCTGTGCTCCTGATTCTATTATATTCACCAGTTTATTCTGTTGATCAAATTTTTAATTCACTTGATTTTTAGATTCACTTGTTGATAGATATGTATTTGTTGTTCATAATTTTTTATCTTTTACCTTTTTCTTCTTCCTCTTCTAAAAGAGTACCTTTCAGCATGTCATATAATACTGGTTTGGAGTTGATGAACTCCTTTAGCTTTTTCTTATCTGTGAAGCTCTTTATCTGCCCTTCAATTCGGAATGATAGCTTTGCTGGATAGAGTATTCTTGGTTGTAGGTTCTTGCTATTCAATATGTTAAATATTTCTTGCTATTCTTGTCTAGCCTGCATCATTTCTGTTGAGAAATCAGATGACAGTCGTATGGGTGTTCCCTTGTAGGTAATTAACTGTTTTTCTCTTGCTGCTTTTAATATTCTCTTTTTGTCTTTTGCTCTTGGTATTTTAATTATGATGTGTCTTGGTGTGGTCCTCTTTGGATTCCTTTTATATTGGGTTCTGTGTGCTTCCTGGATTTGTAAGTCTATTTCTTTTACCAGATGTGGGAAGTTTTCAGTCATTATTTCTTTAAGTAGGTTTTCAGTATCTTGCTCTCTCTCTTCTTCTGGCACCCCCACAATTCTGATGTTACTATGCTTGAAACTGTCCCAGAGGCTCCTTACATTATCTTCACATTTTTGGATTCTTTTTTCTTCTTGCTTTTCCAGTTGAGTGTTTTCTGATTCTTTATATTTCAAATTTTTGACTTGATTCTTGCCTTCCTCTAGTCTGTTGTTAGGTCTCTGTATAATATTTTTTAAATATATTTAATGATTTTTTTACAGAGATGAAAGGAGAGAGATAGAAAGTCAGAAACATCGATGAGAGAGAGACATCGATCAGCCGCCTCCTGCACACCCCACAGTGGAGGTGTGCCTGCAAGCAAGATATATGCCCCCAACTGGAATCAAACCTGGGACCTTTCAGTCTGCAAGCCAATGCTCTACCCACTGAGCCAAACCGGTCTTGGCTGTATAATATTTTTTATTTCAGTCAGTGTATGTTTAATTTCTTGTTGGTCCTTTTCCATTTCTAGTTGGTTCTTTTTCATCTCCTCTTCAGTCTCACTAACTTTATCCAACTTTTTTAGGATATTCTTGAAAAACCTTATAAGCATGATTTTGACCTTTATATCCAGTCATTTGTTTTCCTCCATTTTTGTTTGTTTGTTTGTTTGTGATTTCTTCCCTTGTCTCGGCATTTTCACTATGATGGGAGAACTTCTTATGGATTCAGTCTTATGATACCAGACTTGCAAAACTGCAAAAGCCTCTCTGTTGAGCTTGGGATAGGTGGAGTCTCAGGGCTTATGGGACCACCTTGCCTTCCAGTTGGCCCCGCCCTCCACGGCTCCCTGAGTCTCACATGACTGGGTAATCGCTGGAGCGGTCCCTGCGCGCGCGCTCTCT
>PVJN01035286.1:0-22215 GCA_004026805.1 Lasiurus borealis
AAAACAATTGGACAAAAGTCTTGAACAGACATATCACAGAAGATCATGTACAAACAGCAAAAAAAGCAGACAAAAAGCAATGAGTTGTCAAGGAAATGCAAATTAGTGAACTGCTCTTCCAAATACAGGAAAATGGCCAAAACCAAAAAGGCTCAATACTACGAGTGTGTTTATGGAACAAACAGGACCTCGATGTATTTGTTGGTTGGAGTATAAACAACCCAACTACTTTGCAGAATTATTTGGTAGTTCCTGAAAAAGTTGAACATATATCTACTCTATGACCCAGAAATACTAAACTCAAGGTATATAGCAAGAAAAATTAAAGCATAATTGCACAAAAATTACTTTTACCAAAAGGATACCAATCTTAGTCTTAATAACCTAAGATTGGAAACAGCCTAAATTTCCATCAACAAGACAATGGATGAACAATAGTCTATCCATGTAACAGAGTACTGTTCAACAATACAAAGGAACAAACCACTATAAATGCAACAATACTTCAAAACACTATTTGGGTGAAAGAAGCCAAACATTAAAAAGTATATGCTTGCCCTACTTGGTTTGGCTCAGTGGATAGAGTGTAGGCCTGCAGACTGAAGGGTCCCAGGTTTGATTCCAGTCAAGGACACATGCCCGGGGTTGCAGGCTTGATGCCCAGTAGGGGGCATGCAGGGTAGCAGCCAATCAATGATTCTCTCTCATCATTGATTTTTCTATCTTTCTCTCCCTCTCCCTTCTTCTCTGAAATTAAATATATCTTAGCAGGTCCTAATGGTCTTGCTTTCGGAGTAACATACAGGGTCTCAGCCCACAGCTTTTCAGTTGATTTGTATTCATGAGGACATGTTGCTGAATTAGAGACCTGGAATTGTTTTTGTGGGTACAGTTTAATACAACCTATGTCGATATAGCTCTGACTGTATAATAGGCCCTGGGTGTACTGTGTTTCCTCAAGTAGCCTGTTGGCTCCCCAAGGGACAAGCATTTCGGCTTCTATTTCTCTTGTTTCCTCCACGATATGGTTTTGCTCTTCCCTTGCTTGCTCACAGGTTGGGGTCCACACAGAGTGGGTGCTGAATGAATACGTGGTGAATGAATGGGTGAAGAAATGAATAATGAATATGAGGTGTGTGCCCCTCTAGATAAATATAGGAACTCAATATCTAATTTCTTTTAAAAATAAATGTTACCATGTATCTGACTTTTTTAAAAAATTAACAATAACAACAACCCCAAAAAACAACAACTCAGTTTGTCTTTACTCTTTGTAAATAAAAGAGTAGAACAGGGAAGAAGATGTAAAAAATAAAATGGTCTCATTTACTGTTCCTTTTTTACTGCCAATATGAAAGGCCAAACTGATAACAACTTGTCGAGTGGTTAGACTTGGAATTATTAAAAAACATTTTGCAAGAAATGAGCTTGGCTTATATGAACCAACAATGAGATAACCTACTTTGATAAGAATGACAGTAACAGTTGAAATTTCTGGGGGAAAACATGAACCAAAACAAGAACCACAAAAAAAAAAAAAATCCCTTCCAATCTCAAAGGCAATGGGAAATAGAGGAGATTAAATTTAGCCACAGATGCCAACAGAGAGAGCTTTTGGAAGATGTGTTTCGTGAGGCTCTTATTATCAAAGTTTACTGACTGACAGTATATTTTTACCTGGCATGTAAAGTGGCAAAAGGAAGCTTTTAATGATTTTAAATCTAGAATGTAGTTATAGAAATAAGACAGAGTTAACCTGGCTCAAGGTTCTTTCCAGCACTCTCACCAGGCCAAAGCCTGACGGTGAGAAAGCCTTGTTGGTCTCGAGGTGAAAAATACGGGTCTCGAGGAGCAGGTGCCAAATTAATAACTATTAGGAATGGCCAAGGATGAAAGGGCTGTTGGATGCAGGGCGAGAGCATGGCGTGGTGGGCTCCCGAGCAGTTCTGGCTGTTGAAGAGCAGGGCCGACACAAACACCATTTTGGGAAACGTGTTTCCCAGCACGACTTCGTGTGCCTTCTCCATCTGCTCCAGAAGCATTTATTCTGGGCACCTTGACAGGAGGCCTCCAAATGAAAAGGGAAAACAACAACAACAAAAAAAGTGCATTTAAAAAAATCATCTCCAGATACCTACAGCTCAGGGATCTGAATGCAAAACACCTCGTGACCTTCCATGCCTCCTGCAAGAGGAGGACAGGACAAGAAAAACAAGACTGTTAAAACAACCGTTAAGGCACCATCTTGTTTCTTGTCTGTCCCTGTTTGCTCTTTATTTAAAAGGGAAGTGAGGGAAAAAAAGAAACCTGGTATTTAAACCAACGTGCCCAACAGTTTGCTTTTATTTGATTTGCACTTCATTTGCATGGATAAAATGTAGACGGAGCGTGTTGTGACTTAACAGTCATATAAAAGCTATTACAGGGCCTTGATCATTCTCCTCTTTATCATAGGACAACTGCATCTAGCTTTTAATCACCAAATGTCATTGAAAACTTTCCCCAAAGCTATGGAGATTGACAGAATATATGGGTTCCTTCCCTGGGGAGCATGCTGAGTCAACGGCAGTCTAGAATCCATCAGATCCCCCAAAGGAAAGAAAAGTGAAGGCTGGGTAAATTAGAGCATCTACCCAGTCAAGGACAAAGGAAGAAGGACTGTGTCATTCATAAGAGCTGGAGACCAGGGATAGTGAGGAGGAAGTGCTCTGCTTTCCTTCTCCCAGGGAAGCTCCCCCATTCGGCTCCTTTCCGGGATGGGACACAGGAACCTGGGGGGGCTCATCTGATCGTGCCGGTGGTTCTGTCCCAGTGGGGAGGGGCCCTGAAAACCCCTCCTCAATATGACCACAGGTGGTGAGGCCTGTCCAGGTGTGATTAGGGTAGTAAGGCAGGAGGTATTCACCCTAGGGTGGGATCTGTGCAAATATTTGAATCTACCTTAAGGGCAATGTTAAGCAAATGTGTGAGGCTTATAGGATTTCAGTGGGTGTCCCATTTTCATTCTAAACCTTTTTACCCTTTTCAGCAGAACTGTCTTGGTTTTGTCTTTCATGGGTACAAAAACCGGTAATAGCATGAGATGTTATTCCTCCCGATGAGTGTTTATGTTGCAATAGGGATTGAAACCTGCTTTTAGGAATCTTCAGGACAATGGGTGGAAAAAGACTTGAGCCAGGAGAGAAATCCCACTGAACATAGGTAATTGCCTCACTTTCTAGAGGCCAGGAATGTATACTGGTAAGTGGCTGGATTTCTAGTTTAATTAGTAATAATTGCTAGACTATGAGTTTAGCTGCATGTAACAAACTCAGAATAACAGTGGCTTAAACAAAATGCAAATGTCTTTCTCATGGAATAGTCTGGAAGAAGGTGCTCCATGGCCCATATGGTAGTTTGCCTTTTGAGAGCAATCCACATTCAAATCCCACATTTTTTTGAAGCTTGTTTCAGCCTTAATCCCCCTGCCCCACTACCACCACCACCACCACCATCATCAAACTTGCCTTGAGTACCAAATGACCTTCCTCTTATTTTTTTATTTTACCCACATACTGTGTCTGCTCTCTGGTCCACACAATTAGGTACTTGTTTTTGTGTCACCATAAAGTTACTTCTCTGATATCTTTCTCTTCCATCTATATCCTAAGCCCCCCAAGAGTTCTAATCCTGGCTGTGCCATTCACTAGGAGGCACAATGAGAGTGTAAATACGACCTCGCAGCATTGCTATGGGCAGGGGTAGTCTTCAAAAGGCTGTATTTAACAACCCGCTCACGAAAGAACTGGCCAATCAAAATGGGCAATGGCTGCAAATATCTGGAATATCTGTACCATGCAGATGACTGCATATTAGCTCTGGTTGTAAGAAGACACACACATAATGGGTGAACTTCTCTCTAAGTGCATAGCATGACAAGCATTCCAAGCATTGCCTCTTAACTGCCTGAAGCCTGGCATATTCTCATGTATTTGGTAGGCACTTAATACATCTCTGAATAATGGATGAATGAGTGGATAATCAACATGATACATTCCCCCAGCCTCCCACAAGTGGATGTCAAAACTGGCCTGTTTGCTCAGTGGTTAGAGTGTCAGACTGAGGACTGAAGAGTAATACAGTGGAACCTCGAGATACGAGTTTAATTCGTTCCGTAACCTTGAGGTGTGGGAAACTATGAGACACGGTAAATTGGTGGGTCGTGTGCAGCCAGCCGATCCGTGCGATGACTCCTATCTCAAATGTTGCTCGTGTTTCAAAGCAAAAATCGCTTGCTTGATGGCTCGAATCTCAAAAATCTGGTATGTTAGGGCACTCGTATCTCGAGGTACCACTGTAGTTTGATTCTGGTCAAGGGCATGTAACTTCATTGCAGGCTCCATTCCTACCACCAGTTGGGGCATATAGGGAAGGCAACCAATCAATGTGTATCTCTCACATCGATGTTTCTCTCTCTCTATCTCTCCCTCTTCCTTCCACTTTCTCTAAAAATCAATGGGAAAAGAAATATCCTTGGGTGAGGATTAAGAAAACAAAACAAAACCAGTAGTTTCCTATTTTGGTTGAATGATGTTACCCTGGGCCATCTCCGTGATTATTTGATGTGAAAAGGCATCAGCGAACTGAATTCTCCTACCATACTTAGCTTTGATTCACACATTTGAACACAAAGTGATACGATCATACTGCACATACTGCACCTTCAGAGAGATGGAGACTGGGGACTTGAAATCAAACTAAGGAAGCTGGTGAGGCAAGTCTGGTCTCAACTTTCCTAGGTCACCTGGCTTAGGGGAGGTGATGGACAAACTGCTATGCAGAGCCCCAGGAATGGTCTGGCTACCTGAGGGCTCTGTGTGGCAATTCTCCAAGGGATGCTGCAGCTCCTAGAATCACCCAGTGGATCGGCCTTGATTGCCCCAGAGCCCACTACCTACCTGGCACTCAGAGCCTGTTGCAGAACGTTCTTTTTGCCCTTCTGTTTCATCTTCCATTGCGATCACACGACAGCTGCATGAACACATGGAGGATGCTTGGCAGCTGCTAGACACAGATGCTGGGCTCTGTAATGCACTTTCCCCCTCTGCTGCTTCTGAGTGCTTCTCTGGCTGCCTGGATGTCTTCGTTCCTGCCTGTGGGAGGGGTGTGCTCTGCGAGCTACTGGGGTGTGAAACCTTAGGGGATTGGTACTGCTGAGCACGCAGGATTGGGGGATCCTTAAGATTGTCTTTGCCTTTTTCATACTCAAGTGTCAGTTTTAACTGTTCCCTGTGAGTGAGAATGATGTCAAGCTGACCTGGGGGGAGGGGGAGTAATGTTGGGGTGCCTTTTTCTCTGTACCCTGCCTTTATCCAGGTCCTCGAAATGTCCTCGTTGCTTTTTTGCCTCTGACTTGCCCCTCTTCTCCCACCTTCCGTGGTGCTTCCCAGAGCGATTGTCCAATAATCAAATCTGACCACATCTCTGATAAAATCTGAACTCAGTGTGACTAAAAGGCCCTTCATGACTCATCTCTGCCGCAGCCACAACTGTTTTGACTGGAACAAATCAGCTGTTTCTTAACTCGGTCTTACACTTGTGTTTACTCAGCCTAGGAAATCCTTCCTTCTCTTCCTGTCTGTTCACCTGGTTCATTCTGTCTGCACCACAGAGAGATTTCTAGGGTCCTCTCTTCTGGTGTAGCCGCTCCTTTGGCCTGATCCTTATTGGACTAAACTGAGGAGGTTGCTGACACAACCATTAACGTATAGAGATAACCATTCAAAGTTGCTGATTAAATAGCCTATTGTGTGCCAGGTGCTGTGGCACAAACGTGAACAGCAACAAACCTCAATGAGTCATAAACTGTTGGACAGATGGATGAGAAAGCACACTATTAACATAAAGAAGGAAATGAACTTTAAGATACTGTAAGTAAAGGATGCTACAGAAATTAGACGCTCTCCCTGTGTGCTCTTAAATTCCTTCTTTTAGCTCTATAACACTTAGTGTGTTTTCATTTTGTCTCTCCAACAACATCTGAGTTTCTTGAAGGCAGAAACTATATCTTACTCAAGTTGTATTCTTCATGCCCACACAGTGCCCAACAAAGAATTTAAGAAACTTGCGTAGAACAACAACACTTGAATGATGGTGTCCATATGGCCACTCTGTGTCTGTCTGTCCAGGCGAGTGGCAACCCCAAGGAAGTGGCCCAGACTCCTTCTGGGTTGACGAACACATGAACAGTTAGGAAGCTTGCAAAAAAAACAATTTTCTATCTTGTTTTAAAAAGTGAAAAGTTATCTTTCAATAGGGTCATTGGGCCTGGAGTTGGAGAATCACGGTCCCTCTACTTGTCCCTCATCTTTCCTCTCTCTCTCTCTCTCTCTCCTCCTTTTTTGCTCTGCTTTTGATCAGAGAAACTATCCATTAAAACTATCCACGTGCATGTTACTTACAAGTAATATATATTTAAAATAAATAGATTTTTACATCTGCATTGCAGAGAAATTAGAAAACTCTGACAAGCAAGAAGGGAAAACAAGATCTTGAGCAATCCCATCTTCCAGAACTTACCAAATTGCTGCTATGGATGTGTTGGTGGATATCCTTGCAGACTTTTTTCTACATGTATGTATAGAGAAACGTTTGAGGAAAGACTCTGGATTTAGGCTGCCCGAGTCTGGATCCTGGTGTCCCCACTTGCTAGTAGCTGAGTGACCTAGGCCATGTTGCTTAACCTCTCTGGGCTTCCTCGTGGCTCAGCAGAGCTCATAGTGAGAATCAGCGTCATGGGCATATAACGATCCCTGGTGCATAGTAAGCATGAATTCATTTAATAAACAAATATTTATTAAGAGCCTGTTTTATGCCAGATATTTTTCTAGATACAATTTAACAGCCAAAATATCCACTGATGTTATGCAGCTTTAATTCTGGCTTAGCCACCAAATACATTAACTAGTTTTGTTACTATGAAGAGTATTATATGATATATTGTATGAAATCTGCTCCTCTCATTTACAACATCTTGCTATGTATTATAACTTTTTCTTTCTGTGTCATAAATCCTTAACATTATTACTGCAAGAGTGAGACAATAGTTCAGTGAATAGATATCATACTTTATTTAATAATCTTTTGCTAGACATTGAAGTAGTTTCTAATATTTCATAACTTTAAAGACCAGTATGATGAAAATCCTTTTATACACATCTTTATCCACTTACCTGGGTATCCCGCTAAGATATACAGTCTTAAGAGGGGAATTACAGTGGAGGTGGGTATGCACCTCTATCAGGCTTTTGATAGATGCAGCCTCCTGTGAGGGTTATGTACCACACCCCCATCTGAAGCAATACTGAACTTTTAAGTTCTTTCTAAATTTTGCATATTGGAGCAAAAGTAGTATGTCATTTTTAATTTGCTTTTCTTTAACTTCTAGTGAAACTGGTTTTTAATGTATATATTTCATGGGCTATTTGTATTTCTTATTTTGTGAGTTGATCATTATGTCCTTATAAGTCTTCATCCTGATTTTGATAAGATGATTTTGGATATTGGTTTAGACTGAATAGCCTTTTTTCTGTGAAAGACCTAGATCTGTGTTTCACCTTGTGAGGTAATGGTTTCAAGGAACATGTGCCCACCTTCTCTGCTACGTATTTGCACTTTTTCACTAAAAATGACTAATGTGTTACAAATTTGACTTTTCCGCACTTTGGCAGTGATGCAGTTTTAATGCTAATGAGCCACCTCAGTGAGACCAGTGGACAGCCATCTCAGTGAGACCAGTAGACACTTTTCATAAACTGAAAGTGGTATCTGCTTGTCCGTAATGGATGTATAAGTTGGTGCACACCTGTATTTTCCTCTGTGGTAGGTGTTGACATATGTGCACATGTGTGTCAGCCTATGCACATGTTTCTATGTTGAGCTGAGGTCAGGGAACCATATGTGTATTTTTGGGGTGTCTGAAGTGACACAAGAATCTTTGTATTCCTGCAAACCGAATCTATTTCTTAAGGGACATTTAGTTCAAAATTTGCTTCTTTTAGGGACTGCGCTAATCATTACCCATCCTCAGATTACTTCCCTAACTCTGAACTTCCTGAGTACATGGATGTCACATCTAAATTTGCCCATGCAATGCTAAAAATGTGTCCTCAGTGTAACATATATAGTTTTCCTCATATGAGAACCCTTTGGCTTTGACTATGACCATTTAGAAGTGAGATTCCAGGGGTCATCATAACCCCTCAAAACAATTCACCCCACAAAGCATTAGTGGCTAATGTAGAACTGACTCCACCTTTATGAGGAGATGAAGTAGAACGTTACATGATACGAGAGCTAACAATAAAATAAGACCAAGATGTCTCCTTCTCTGTGTCTCCCTCTCCCCGTCTTTGAACCTTTCCCTAAAGTAGCCACTGAATATTTCATTTCCTTTTCAAAGACACTTAGCTCTCGCCTGGATTTTTCAGTCCAACACATCAGTTGATTGAAATTTCCCAGAGAACCAGCATTTTTTTTAAAGAGTGAAATCTCTTTCTATGGGAGAATGTACTGCTTAAAAAGTAAGGTTTTCTCCAAGTTGTCCCACCACGCTATTTCACCAGGATTTCTTTTGTCCCTTCAACCAATTTGATGACCAGGATCATAACTTCCATTCATTTTGTGTCCTCTCTCAGCTCCCTTTGCTCCCCAGGCTCTCCTTCTGGCCTGCCCCTTGTCTGCCCAGCTCTCCTGTCTCTCCAGGCATCTAACCCTCACCCCTTGCACTCAGACCTGCCCTGCTGAGGCCGCTGCCTGGCTGGGCATGGTGCCTGTGATGACTAAAAATAGGAGTTGTATAAAAGAACGGTGGGACCCAAATAAAGGCTGAAGCAGGAAATATAATGATCCTCCAAAAATATGATTCTGATGCTCCCACAGGAGCCCCGTCTCTGCTTCAAAGCGGTGAACTATCTTTATTTTTGCATTCAAACTATCTTTTGGGGCCAGGTTTCCTTCATAACACAGCTTATTGCCCAACGGATCTGAAACCCTAGGGAGTTTATCTATAGTTAGGTGTGTGTGTGTGTGTTTTTTTCTTCTTCTTCCTTTCCAGTAACTGTGGGTCGGAGGTATTTCAGCCATTATTAACCAAAGGACTACTCGGTTTTATGACATCTAATCAGGTGGATGTCCCACTGGGAGAACAGATTGTGTCCCTCTTTTTCCCTCTGGACTGAGGAGATAAAGAGATAAAACTCATAGGCCGTTTTATTTTTTGTTTAAAAAAAAAAAAAGCCAACAGCATAGTCCTCTGTGAGATCTTCACGTGAGGCTGTCAGGCATGGCAGCCTGGGCTTCATGGGAGGCACCTAAGGGCTTGTGAGTAGGACGCTTTGTCCTCTGAATGGCTGGGGTTCATCTGGTCCAGAAAAGTTCTGGTTCAAGGTCATCTTGGGTCCTGGTGATTCAGATCGAAGTGGCAGAATCTGAGTGTGCTGCCCTCAGATGTCTTCACTGGCCTGAGTGGGTAAGTTCACCCTTGGATGGAATTAGAGAAGACCTCTGGGCTGCAAATACTGGGTAAATAAATAACTTCCCGGGGCTTCCATTTTCTGTTACCCATATGGACGTAATAATGCCTTCCTTGTCCATTTTCCTTACCTGGGAAGACCCCAGACAAAGGGAGCCTGTGAATCCCCCGGCTCTATTCCAAAGCCAGGTATTTGTTGAGGCCTTGGCTACAATGTGACTCGAGCATCCTACACTTCCCTTTGGCCCTTCATATTGATGAGAGCCTCTAAGAACCGTTCTTCAAGCTATAATGTTTTTCCATCCATGTCATCTCTTGAGACAGCTACTGTCTTGAAGTAGGATTGCCTTTCATGTGTCCTGAAAGTTTCTCCTTCAAACCAGGAGATGTCCCCTGGGCTTAGAGCTTTCGGATTTGAGAACAAAACTGTTTCCACTCTGCCTGCACTTTTCGTGATTGTATAAGTTCCCCTCATATTCCCTCAAGGGTGTCTCTGCAGTCTGATTAGGTTGAATTCTTTCAGGCTGTGTCCATACAAAGTCAGTCCATCCCTATGAGCATTGTAGATTCCACTTGAATGTCACCGTCCACTGGCATTTCTATGCGTGCCTCTGCCACTCTCTTGTCTTCCTCGCCTGGAGGCCCTCAGAGGGCTGGAAACCTTTTTTAGTAGCATCTCCGCCCAGTGCCTGCCATGAGCTATGCTTTGAGAAACACTCAGGCAATTGATTTTTTGGTGAAGAATTTATGGCTGAGGACCATCAGGCACGTCAGTCAACTTCAGTGGCTCTGGTTCATCACATCTCAGGGCTCAAGGAACCTCTAGGAAGAAACCCCAGTGCTCCCCAAACTTTGGGAGAGAGATTTCAGAGCGAGATGCAGGAGGTTCAGAAAGCTACCCTGCCTATAAGCCAACAAGGCCAAACCGTTCTTTGATTTAAAATGTATTTATTCCCTGTTAAGGTGAGGGGCCACCTATATAGTGGGTCAATGCACAAGCTCTAGGGCTGGACCATTTGCATCTTGATTTTCTAGATGTCTGACTTGACCTCTTTGTGCCTCCATTTTTTTTTGTTTGTTTGTTTTTGTCTGTAAAATGGAGGGGACAATGAAGTAGTATTGTGGATGAAATGGTATAATACTTCTAAAGTATTAGAAAATGCCAGAAAAAGAGTCGGTGCTCCACAAACAGACGAACCGATGTTCTTGGGAAGGACATGGATAGACTTCACACTGAAAGACACCGATGTGTGAACAAATAGCTGCCTCCTACTTCTTGAAGGATACAGGAGAGAGCAGGTGCTCCTGGTAGCACAGGTCAGTGGGGAGCAGCCCCAGGGAGAGCTTTCTGGCCTGAGGGCAGAGGTCACCTTCTCAGAATAAATAATAAAAGGAACAAAGAATATTGAGCACCTACCCTAGGCTGTGGTAATGATTGGTTATTACCTAGCTCAGTCTTACAGCAACCTCAGAGGAAAGGTGCTGTTTTCTGCCTGTGGATGAGAAAGCAGAGCCTCAAGGGGCTGCTTCATTTGCCCACCCTCACCTGGTTAGCAAGGGTTAGCGCCGAAAGTCCAAGCTTGTGCTCTTCAGCAGTTTCCAACTATGTACCCCTCAGGGCAACTTCTGATCTTCTTTCCTTTCTCAAGTGGGCGTCCTCACTGTGGTGCTGGAGTTTATAGTCTCAGCTAGTAATCTGGCCTACGGAAAGGGCACTGAATTAGAGGTCAGGAGACCCAGCTTCTGCTCCTGCTCGGCCACTTACTATGGCAGGTGGGAGATGCTGGTTATCTCTGCTGGGCGATAGAACCGTCACTGACAACGCCTGCCCTGCCTTCTCAGGGACTGTGGGGAGGATCAAGCGTGGTCGTTCGGTATGTGTTCAGTGAATGAGCGAGTCCATCACAAAGCATCCACAGAGTGCCAGTTTAAGTGAGGTGCTGGGTTGGGTTATTCATGGTAAAGAGTGAACAAGAAAGACTGAACCACAGCTCTCAGAGAATTTCCAGCTGCCGGTGGAGGATCCCATCCCTATGTGACAAATGCAAAGGACACACAATACCAACATTTTATTTGTGCAAACAATTAGGTCTAGTTTTGAAAAGTAAAGGTTATCACAAAGTGAAATGAAGGAACAAGGGGAATCGAGATTTTTTTTTCTTGGCTGCGAAGACCCCCAAAGAAGCAAATTCTTTTGGAAACAGCCCAACGTGTGGCATTTCTTATCCCTTCCTTTGTCAAAGGCTGGGCTTGCTGGGTTTTTAACCGAGAGCCTCGGGATGGAAGGAGAAGCTATCTCCTCAGCACAGAGTTTTCTGCCCCTTTTCCAAAGGGAAGGCAGATTTGGGGAACTGGCACTCCCCCTGCCCAGATGGCAGCCAGCAGCTGGCTCTGGCAAGGGGAAGTTCTCACTCTCGGCTGCTGGCTGCCCGGCCCCTCCCGTCTCCCCAGCAATGCCGGCCTGGCCATTGGAAAGGAGAGAATGTGAGAGCCCTGCCATGCCAGCAGCTCCTCGCCACCCTGACCTGGCTTCTCTGGCTCTGGCACCCAGGCCTGCAGGCGGGAGCAGGGGGAGCGAGCCCAGCAGCACCAGCCAGCAGCTCCAGCCTCCCTCTTTCTGCCTCAGCTGCCAGCTTGGCCTGCCTGAGCCACACAATGGCTCCTGACATCTACGGGGCTGCAGCACCAGGGACAAAGGGTGGTGGTGATTTCAGAGAGAGTGGCCTGGCCTGGCCACCGTAAGCTGGATTGGTTAATGGGCCCCAGATGACTTCCCTCCCTCCGTCCCTCCCTCCCTTCCTCCCTCTCTCCCTCTCTTTCTTCTTTCCCTTCTTTTTTCCTTCTATCCCAAGCACTTCCAGCTCTGCACTCATCTACTTGTTATGGTGGGATGTCTGGTTGGCTTCGTGATTTGCTAAGAGGAAAGATATCAAGATGAAGAAAAAGGTTTGGAGAACTAAGTCACTAATAAAAGAGGAATTCAGGGTTCATAGTCTTCCTTCCTCCCTTCCTTCTCCCTTCCTTCCTTCCTTCCTTCCTTCCTTCCTTCCTTCCTTCCTTCCTTCCTTCCTTCCTTCCCTCCCGCCCTCCCTCCCTCTCTTCTCACCATGTCTTTCTCATACTTCCCTCCTCTTCTTTCTTTTATTCTTCCAACATTTATTGATCATGCATTCCTGTCAATTCCTCTAGTAGGTTCTGGAAGTGCACAGATGTACTAACACTTGGCCTGCCCCTAAGGAGCTCTCAACTCATTGAGGACATTTGCGCATGAGATGGGATGAATCTGTGACAATTAATGACAATTGGATGTGTTAAATACTATAAAAGCACAGACATTACTAGGAGAGCAGAGGAGAGAGCCATTAATTTCTACCTGACCCATTTGTGGCAAAAGTTAGCTAAGGAGCTGCCATTTTTCAATTTAGTCATTCACCGTGCTTCTTATGTTCCTGAGAAAAGGTTTTATGTCTCTA
This sequence comes from Lasiurus borealis, assembly GCA_004026805.1. Lineage (NCBI taxonomy): Eukaryota > Metazoa > Chordata > Mammalia > Chiroptera > Vespertilionidae > Lasiurus > Lasiurus borealis. The sequence continues at coordinate 12,985 of PVJN01035286.1, forward strand.
AGTCTGGTTTTTGTTTCAATTTCTGTTTATGACGGAGGTCCTGAGGCTTTGAATTTGTATTTCTTTTATTCCATTTATTTATTTTTTCTTTTATGGATAATGCTTCCACTGTTGTATTCAATAACTTTGTATCCAATACAATATTGCCAAGATTTTCACCCATATTTTCTTTTATAAAGTTATAATTTTATAATTACATTTACATTTAGGTCTATGATTCATTTTGAGGTAATTTTTGTATATAATATGTACTGAGGTTTTTGGGGGGGATTTTTTTTTTTTTTTTGCAAACGGACATCCAGTTATTCCAGTACCATCTGTTCCAATACCATTCCTCTTCTATTTAATTGCCTTTGCACCATTGTCAAAAGTAAGTTGACTATATTGGTGGGCCTATTGGTAGACTCTTTGAGAAGAGTGTTTTTATGTGCAGTACATTATCTCACACATTCCCTCTGTGTCTCTGTCTCAAAACAAATGCATTCCTACTTCCTACTATGTAAATAGCACACTACGTATGAAATAGAGTTATTACTTGATTAGGCCAAAAAAAATAAGTTTTGGCAAATTTCAATTAGCGTTAACTTTGCCACTGATCATAATGAGACTTTTGTGCTCAGGGCATTTGATCATGAAGAAATGCAGATGAGACTTAAGAAGAAGTGTCATAAAGAGTAATGAGGGTCAAGGTGTGGGGGAGGGCCTGGGATTTGCCTCATTATCAACCAGATATTTGTATATGCCTTCTGTTCCATTTTACAGTGAGAACATTTCTGGGAGGGTGGGATCAGAGAGGATAACTCTGACAATAACTTATTAGATTTTATAAAAAAGAAGCTCTGCCAAAACCGGTTTGGCTTAGTGGATAGAGCCTCGGCCTGGGAACTGAAAGGTCCCAGGTTCGATTTCAGTCAAGGGCATGTATCTTGGTTGCAGGCACATCCCCAGTCGGGGGCGTGCAGGAGGCAGCTGATCGATGTCTCTCTCTCATCGATGTTTCTAACTTTCTATTCCTCTCTGTAAAAAATCAATAAACTATATTTAAAAAAGAAGAAGAAGAAGAAGAAGAAGAAGAAGAAGAAGAAGAAGAAGAAGAAGAAGAAGAAGAAGAAGAAGAAGAAGAAGAAGAAGCTCTTCCTGCCCAGCTGGCAAGGCTCAGTGGTTGAATGTTGACTTATGAACCAGGAGGTCACAGTTTGATTCCTGGTCAAAACACATGCCTATCCCCATTGTGGGGCATGCAGGAGGCAGCCGATCAATGATCTCCCCCTCCTTTCTCTCTCTCTCTCTCTCTCTCGCTCTCTCTCTCGCCCTCCCTCCCTTCCTCCCTCTCCTTTCCCTTCCTCTCTGAAATCAATAAAAAATATAGATATAAAAAAGGAGCACTTCCCATTGCCCTTAGTAAACAAGTCCTTAGTATCTCCTGTTTACTCCATTGCATAAGGTCAAATACAAGAATGACCCAGATGTTCTTAATGCCTTAGTCCCCGTTACATTCCTTTGGCTCTTCTTTACCAATGAAGTTACTCTTTTACAGTTTTGGAGTGGAAAGCATGCAAAATGGTGTCTTCATATTACTTAAATGCTTTCCACCCATGCCACTCGTTTCTGATTTTTCAAGGCCTTAAGCCACCACCTGCTGGAAGGGCGGGAAGGACACTTGCAAGGTTGTCATGTCCTGCCCTCCAGCTTCAGGCCTGGCTGCACTCGGGCCACCGAGTGAGAAGCAGTTTGGTCTTTCCCTGAAAAGTTTTCAGAGCTTCATTCCCATCCTTGGCGGTTTTATCTTAGGGGCAGGCCCAGTCCTTACCTCCAAAGACTGTACTCCTGTTGGCAGGCAAGGAGTCTCCATTCATACTAGATTCTCTGGGACGCCTGTACCATGATAATCATTTTGTCTTTGACCAACTTTGCTTTCTTTTCTCTTGTAAATCAGTCAAACACTTCAAGTCCAAGCACTAACATTGGGGGCAGCTGGTGATTAACCTCTTTCCACCCCAAGAGGTAGCCAGTGTCAGCGATTCTTCCTTTTGAAATAGCCTAACCAGTTTTTAATACACCAAAAAGTCTCTTGCCCGTAGCCCTTTGGTCATCTATTTTCCTTAACAGCCTTTTATGAGGGACCTTATCAAATGCTTGCAAGGAAATCTAAGTAAATTATGTTCCTTGGTTCACCTTTACCTACTATTTCATTAACTTTTTCAGAAACAATATGACATAGTCTTCAACATAATTAAAGGGGTTGGGAGAAAGGGAACTTTCACCAGCGCTTGACAGTTTCCGTAGTTGCTTAGGCGAGATGGGTCACTCCTCATACTCTGGCTCTGCTTAAGGACACTAATTCATTTCCCAGGCTGTCTGGCGAGGTCAGCCACCGGTTCAAGGTGGAAATGACAAGTTTTTAGGCTTTCAAGTGTGCAGTCCTCAGCTCTCCAGAGACCATGAAGGAAGGAAACCACAAGTTTATCCAAGTCTGGCCCAGAGAAAGGAAATGATGGGAGAAATCAAGACTAGGGCAGGGGGTGCTGTGACTGGGAGGAGAGAGCGATCCCGGGAAAGTCTCAGGCACTCCCAGACGACGATTTATTTTTTGTATGACAAAACGAGGGGCTGATCATAGAACTGGGGAAAATTTGCGGGGTTCCAGAGGAGACAGGTAAGGCCAGACTGCAAGGGTGGGCAGAGGCTGGACAGAGTGAGAAAGACAGAGTTTGAAATTAAATAGGCACACACAGCAATAACAGCATGAAAATAAATGAGAATAATCATAATCATAATTTCTGTCGCTTCATCAAGTCTCTTCTGAGCATGTACTAGTATGTGCTAGGCATGTATACATGCCTATCTCATTTAAGCTTAATAACTAGGCATATCATTATCATCAATTTATAAATGAAAAAAAATAAGGCACAGAGAGTTGAAAGACCCTAAAGTTCACACAGTTAATGAACTATCAGATTGGGGAGGCAACTTCCATCTGCTGATTCTGAAGTACATGGGTTTTCAATTCCTAGCCCATTTAGCACCAGGTTCTCCCATAAGCTAAACATGCCCATAAACTAAATGTTCTGAACATTCTAAACATGAATGACCAGTTTTTATCAAATAAGTGTCATTATGCAATGATTTAAAAAAGTAGACACTGTTTGCCAAAACCGGTTTGGCTCAGTGGATAGAGTGTTGGCTTGGGGACTGAGAGGTCCCAGGTTCGATTTCGGTCAAGGGCATGTACCTTGGTTGCGGGCACATCCCCAGTAGGGGGCGTGCAAGGAGGCGGCTGATCAATGTCTTTCTCTCATCGATGTTTCTAACTCTCTATCCCTCTCCCTTCCACTCTGTAAAAAAATTAATAAAATATGCTGAGACTGGTTTGGCTCAGTGGATAGAGCATCGGCTTGTGGACTGAAAGGTCCTGGGTTCGATTCCGGTCAGGGGCATGTACCTTGCTTGCGGGCACATCTCCACTGTGGGGAGTGCAGGAGGCGGCTGATCGATGTCTCTCTCATCGATGTTTCTGACTTTCTATCTCTCTCCCTTTCTCTCTGTAAAAAATCAATAAAATATATTTTAAAAAATTAATAAAATATATTTTTTAAAAAGTAGACACTTTAATTTGTTTTAAAAATCACAAAAGCATTTAAGGGTTGTAGTTCTCAAAACATCTTGATGACTTTCCATTTTCACTGGTTGGAGAATTTGGAAGTGCCTATTTATTTACAAAGAACTCTGGCTGACAAGATGCTAGAAAAAATTGGCTTTTAATGCACAAAGGAACTAGTAAGGAAAAGCAGAAAAGCTTCCATTTCTTTCTGGCTTACTTCTTGGTTTCCACTGGCTCGATGCCTGTTTTTCCTTATGTCTAAGAAATGGGCCATTTTTGGTCTTTGCAGAAAGCCCATCATAATCGTCCTGCCACATGCTGCATGCTTCATGGGAGGTGATGTCTGCATATTAGAGAGCATGTTTAAATGTCTTTTTAAAAAATTATATAGTTTTCTTTTTTTTCAGAAAGGAAAGGAGAGGGAGAGAGAGAGAAACATCAATGATGGGAGAGAATCATTGATAGATAGGCTGCCTCCTGCAGGCCCCATACTGGGGACGGTCATGTGCCTTGAATGGGAATCTAATCTTTACCTCCTGGTTCATAGGTCAACCACTGAGCCACACCGGCAGGGCTGTCTTTTGTTATATACATACATACATATTATATATATTATTGATTTCAGAGAGGAAGGGAGAGGGAGAGAGATGGAAACATCAATGATGAGAGAGAATTATTGATTAGCTGCCTCCTGCACAGCCCCTACTGAGGTTCAAGCCCACAACCCAGGCATGTGCCCTTGATTGGAATTGAACCCGGGACTCTTTAGTCCACAGACTGATGCTCTACCCACTGAGCCAAACAGCTATGGCGTGTTTAAATGTCTTTTGAAGACCATGATCCTCTCCCAGGAGCTGTTACAGGCTTCTATCTTCCAATGGCCATGACCCCTTACCTTCTGGCTCATGCATGCTTCTGGTGAAATGTCCAGTGTTTAAGGGCACAAGTAAATACCCAAAGGCACCTGGGCTAGGCCAGTAGCCCAGCTAATAGGCTTCCTTCTCTTGATTTATCAAAAGACAATGGGCCTTCAGACCGAGTCTGAGAAGCTGAGGAACCAGAAAAGCCACCTGGGCTTTCCTTCAAAGAATGAATGTGCTCCTTGGAGCGAATGCCAACATGGCAGCCAGAGAGGACAATCCGTCTTTCAGTTTAGCATCAGAAAAGGGGTGCTGGAGGTCCTGTCGTTGGAGAGGGTAGCCTGGGCTGCTGGTCCTCACTAAGGTTAAATACAGGGGTGGGCAAAAGTAGGTTTACCATTGTGAGTATGGGAAACACACTTGATTCTTGTATTACTATTATTTGTTTATTTTTGTACTACTTATTGTTATTATTATTAACCTGCTTTTTCATCAGCCTCGCAGCTTTCTCATCCATAACCTAGGAACACTGTTGGCTTTGTCTGGTGGTGTGGAGAATAAGATAGTACATGCAAAGTGCCCGATAGCGCATAGCAAATGGTTTCTTTTCCATGAATTTCTGCCCCGTTACCTTTCCAATCATCAAATATAGATTCAATGCACAACTATGTGTGCAATTTTATGTATTTTATATTCTCTCCATTGATGGTAAGGAAAAAACATTTCTTAGACAAAAATGTAGTGACTAAGCCCTCCCCCCCTCCATTGGACCTATGGAGGTGAAAAAGATTCTTATTATTTAATAATAGATGAAAAGCCCTACAGCTCTGTACAACTTAGATAGCATTACATGTACTTCTGTCCTACCCTCATGCCACCATTTAAAGCAGAAATAGGGTCCTGGGCATTTTTACAAGTGACTTTGCATCATTAATAAAGTCTGAGGTTAAAAATCACATGCACGACACTCAGCTGAGTTAAAAGCATAGAGCATTTTATATTTTTTATATGATTTTTCATTGTGTTCTGAGCTCCTGTCTCTCTGATAGGGAAGCAAAGGGGGACTGGATGGCACTTAAATCTGACAAGGAAAGACAGCCCCTTCTCTTGTAGACTACAGCCTCTCGGGGGTAAATACCTAGTTTTTCAGGGGTTCTTCCTTCTTCCCCTACCTGTCAGCTAGAGAGCACCTGGCTTGGGAGGAAGCTTCTGTGCCTTCCTGGTAGCAGGGGAAGGAGCCCTGGACCTGCTTGGTATCTCTGTCTCTTGCTTGTCTTTGCTATAGGATGTCTCTGATATATCCCCTGGGTACCACGGCTGGTGGCCAAAGAAGAGTGGCTCCTTCATCTGGTCTTTGTATTTAATCCTGTCCAGGAGTCCTTGCCCTCTATGGCCATCTTGCCCCACCTGCAGGCCCCTGTATGCCCTCTGGTCTGTCAGTGTCTCTGTGTCCTCTTACAGGTGTCTATGGAAACTTCTGGATTCCATGTGTACCAAGTTTAGGCTTTGGAGAGCCAGGGCCCCTAAACACTACTTTGGCCAGGTTAACCTACCTGGCAAGGGCACCAAGTTCCTGGGGTTTCAATACCAATACAGCCTTCTGGAGAGAGGGGAATGTTGGAATTGAAGTTCTACCATGTTCACAGGAAAGCAACGGACAAGCCCTACTGCTCAGGGGAATTCTTAGTGTGGGCAGCTTGGGAGGTCAGGGACCCACTTATGTGTCTAGTTTTCCTTTTCCTGGCCTTTGCCATTTCTTCCTCCTCCCAGGTCCAGAACAACTTTCAACTTTCTCTCCAGGTGCAAATGTCCTTTATGTAACATTCAAAATTCTCTACACCTGTAAAATTCTGTATTGTCATTCAAAGTACTGTTTTGCATATATAAAGGGAGCTTTTGAAATCCCTTTATTCTCAAAGCTTATATTTCAGGATTATCAGTTTACTGAACACTCAAAAAGTTACTAATTTTGATGTAAATGTTGAGCAAATTACTTCTTTTTTTCCACCTAGTATTTATCTATCACTTAAAGACTGAGAAACCTTGATTTGATGGATCGAAACCATAAGGAATCATGACTTAAAGGAAAAGGAAGACTCTATCAGTTTAACTTACAAAGTGATATCTGTGAGGCACAGTTTGGAGATGATCCCACCCTAGTTATCTGCTGTCATTCAACTACTCAAGTGGAGCTTAGCGGTAGCAGGGGGGAAGGAAGGCACTTTGCTGAACGGACCATCAAAGCTATAATCACATTCCCAGTTTGTGCTGAGTCTGGGAGAGTGGCATTTAGACAATGCCTAAGCTGAAACTTCTAAACGTGGAGATTTTTCCTGGGCTGTCTTGTTTTTTCTAGTCACTATATCCCATCAATAGAAGCATCTACTAATTTTCTTCCTAATGGACTCATATAAACTCATTGTAGAGTTGATCAGCAGTCTTCTTTGTCTCTCTCTTTTTTACGAGGTGACCCACTCATCTTGCTTGACTTGAATACTCAAGAAGCTGCAATTCTGCCTAGCAGAATTTTTTTTTAGAACTTTATTGAATCCATTTAACAAATATTTTTGGTACTTCAATTCGGTGCCAAGCCACTGCTCTGGGCACTTGGCATGTCTCTGTTGTAGCACCAAGTACGGAAAAGTAGAAAAAGAAGTCTTTTAAGGAGAAGGGAAATAGAAAGGCGAGGATGATTGCCTTGCAAAAGCATCAAATTCACCATCTATCATCAACATCATACAAAAAATACATTTATTTATTTTCTTCTTGTCCTTTTTGTATAAACATTTTATAGTTCGTGGAACCTGTTATAACTGTTCATATCACTACCCTCTGGAAACACAATGATTTCCTGGGGACTGGCATATTGCCCTTTTTAATTCACAAAATGAAGTACCCTTTTACTAAGAATGAATTTGCAGCCCTGGTGATAGAGTTCATTTGCCTCTGATTGCCCCCCTATGCTGTCTGATCAGCCTGCTCAGCGTTCTCTGCTTTACCAAGCTCTGTGCTGAAACACCTCCCTTCCTCTGGTGTAACCTGCATCCTCCAAATACCTGGAGTCGCTTTCTTTAGGGAACCTTCTTGGCTCTTCCGGCCAGTACTGACATGAATTCTCTGTCTGAGTCACATTTCTAGTCAGCCACACCTAGTTGGCCTCAAAACTAGATTGAGGGCAGGATCTATCTCTTAAATGTCTTTGTATCTCCCATAATGCCCAGAAAACTTATAGGCCTATTGTAGGTCTAAGCAAACAAACAAACAAATAGGGTAAGTGTACTGTATACTTGTTGAGTACATTCAGGGATGATAACAAAGCAGTCAATACCTAGTATAGCATGAACATGGACCATAGAGAATTCTACCAATATGAATATGCATACATATAATACATTATTATCCAGAGTAGATACATTATCTCACATGCTCATAGTATTACACAGGATGGAAATATCGCCCTCTACTTTATAGATGAGAGACGAGGGAACTGCTATAGAGTGGTCCATCTGGCAGGCTGGACCCGGTGGGGGGTTTACTCAGAGTACATGAAGGCAGTGCAGTCAGAGTGGGGATCAGGGTAGAGTTTAAGAGGGAAATAAACATTTTAGTCAGACAGTAACTGTTTTTTATTATTTTTGTTGTTGTTGTTTTTTGGGTGTGTGTGTGTAAGGTGAGTGTGTAAGGCTGTAGAAGGGGAAATGAAGAACCGGATCTGAAGCCAAGAGTGTGAGGAACAAGTCAGGCTATGGAATAACAGTGAGCTGGGACAAGTGGTTCAGAGATAAGGTTTCAAATAATGAAAGCATCGAAGGACCCTCTTTCACTGTGGTATCCTTTCTATGGTCTGGATAGCAGTTTTCTATAGCAGGATAGCACATTTTTATACATAGGCAGCTAGGACATGACAGTTAACCTCATTCCTTAAATGGAACATCGTTGTCCAAGTCTTGGGACTTGAGAGTGCCAAGTGAAATAAACACTTAATCAGTAGTTTCCTACCATCCGCCCTCTTACCATTTGTAGGTGCAGATCACACTTCAGAGCTTCAGCATAGCAGGGACTCTCAGTCTATCAGTGGCATCCAAGAAGGCCACATAGCAGGTATGGCGATGCTGTCAGCCTCCATAATCAGAAATAAGTCCCTAAAACACTTCATTTTCTCTTAGTGATCCATAATAGAGCTGTGATCCAGGCGTCTCTCTAAAACCCTCTTAAAGCCTATTTAGACGATCATAATCTATAACCTCACAAGGACACAAGGCCCATATCGATAACTACTTCATAAAGTCATACTTCCATGTCTTTAAGACTCTAAACCTGTCTTATCAAAGGTAAATGCTCCTGGTATTTTGAGATGGGATAAATCATTTCCTTTGTATCTATTGAGATCTTAAAGACTCTGAGGTGTAGAGCTTTGTTATTGAGGCCTACATGATATTACCTAACTAAAAGTCATGAACGATGCATCTGAGGAGCACAGGCCAAACAAAACCCAGACTAAAGACTTAGATGACATTGCAGCCTATCCAACCCACAGATAATCCTTGAAGCTTTAACCCTGCCTTCCTCCGGCCCCATTTACAATTCCCTTTCTTTTAGGAGAAGGATGGTGGAATTACTTTGCATTGGAATTAATGCTGTAAAGAGCTACCTTCTCACTTGAGTAATGCTAATTCATCTCCATCCCTGGCCATTCGCTACCTATTAGAAATATCCTGACAGCCTGCCTCTCATTACCACAGCAGCAGGTCCAGCCCCCAAAAATAACCT
>PVJN01035287.1:0-22215 GCA_004026805.1 Lasiurus borealis
GCATGTTCCCGGGGTCTGTGTGCATGTGTGCTTGGGGGGGGGGGTGCGCGCGCACACATGTGGCCTAGTTAGCTTTGCTGGGAACAGGTGGGGGCGAGAGCTGGGTGGACGGGCACCAGGGAGCAGAAGGGGGTGGGGGCCAGCGGGGAGGTGCCTGCATCTCTTGCCCCTCCTGTGGGGACTTGAGTCCCAGAGCGGTGTCTGGAGTGACCAGGATGCTGATGGGAGGTTGAGGGGCACCCCGGGGGTTAGGCTGGGGAGAGAGTATTCTAAGAGCGCTGACTGCCTCCCCCTCACCGGGCTGAGCAGGGGAGCCTGCTTGCCCCTCCTCCCCCGCCCCCCCAGACAGAAAGCCCGAACTCTGATTAGCTCTGGTCTCAATAGAGAGCACCTGGGGAGGCGCTGGTGCTCAGAGCATTTAATTGTGTGCCAACTGCCACCTTGCCAGGGGAGCCCTGTGCCTGTCACTCAAACCCGGCTGACTCCTGTGCCTGTGAGGGGCTCGGACCCTCTGTCGGGAGCCCCCTCAGCCTAGGTTCTGAATCGAGGGTACCTGACCCCTCGGATCTGGCACCTAGTGAACTTGGACCCATCGCCTCTGTTACGTTCCTCGTCTTGGCCTCATCTTGCCTGGCTTCTAACGGTGGCCATAGCAACCTTTTCCTCACCAACTCCCCCTCCCCCAAAATGCCCCCCTGCCCGGGACTTCCCTGGCATCCCATCAAAATCTTCACATGTTGGAGCAAAGCTCGTCTTCACCCCACCCCCCACTCCATGGCGCCACTTCTTCTGCCGTGACCTCGCGGCCTTTCCTCTGGGCCTCGGTGTCCTCATCTGGAAAACAGGTGTCCTTAGGTGTGCCTTCCCTCCCTCCAGGAGTGCTCTCCGAATTAATTAATTCTCTTAATTAATTAATTAAGTAAAGCGCTTGGAGATACTTAGACAAAAGGTGCATTAGAAGTGCAAATTATTATTTATTCTTAATGAACCCTTCTTTGGAGATAATTTACTCCCGATTCTGAAGGGAAGCACAGTGCACCCCAGGGGGAGGGGAAATGACAAGGTTGGTGTTTGTTGGTTCGGGGGAGTGGGAGGGGAGGGGATGATGGGATGTGGTTATTCTCTCCCAGGGCTAATAGGGAGGGAATTAACCAGGCATTGTTCGCACCGCTCCGTGTTAACCCGTGCGAGAGCAAAGGCAGCCGGCTCCAAAGACAGACCGGGTGCGGGCTGAATCACAGGCTGGCTTTAAGACGGGGGAGTCATTAAGTACAAGAGAGAGAGAGAGAGAGAGAGAGAGAGAGAGAGAGAGAGAGAGAGAGACAAGTACAGTGGTACCTCGCGATATGAGTGCCCTAACATATGAGATTTTTGAGATACAAGCCGTCGAGCGAGCGATTTTTGCTTTGAAATACGAGCAACATTTGAGATAGGAGTCATCGCGCGGATCGGCCGGCTGCACACGACCCACCCGTTTACCTCGACTCGAGCGTCTCATTGTTTCCCATGCTTCAAGGTTACGGAACGAATTAAACTCGTATCTCGAGGTACCACTGTATGTCATTACCTGTCCTGGGTTCTCAGAGAAAGGGGACACACGGAGAAAGCTGGATGTTGGGGTTCCTGGCTGCCCCACGTGTGTTTCTCAGCCAGATTCACCCCTGAATTCCCACACTGACCACACCTGCCTCTCCAGCAGGCCATTCCCCTCTCTGGGCTTCTAGGCCAAGACCTTGGCTTAAGTCTGACGTTTGCACATTTCTGGGGGGCTCTGGCCTTCCTGCTCTATCAGCGCCCTCTCCAAGACTCCCTGGTCCCCCACCGGGTTCATGGCCCGTAGACCCTCTTCCCTCCCCACTTCCAGTCCTCGCCTCCGGAAGTGCGGCTGGGGTGTGAGGGCGGGTGGGCGCGGAGCGGGCTGCCTGGCGGAGCCAAGGTCCTGTAAGGGGTTCTCCTCTTGGGGGTGTTTGCACCTCCACAGGCAGCAACGTCTGTCACTGGGCAACTGTGGGAGCGAAGTGGGTCATCGGTTCACTTCTGGGCAAGGTGAAGGAGGGAGGAAGGGGAAGGAGCTGTGATTATTTCCCCGCTCTGCCTTGGTGTGGCTTGACATGTTTTCCAGGGAAGATGCATGTTTTTGATTATCGCCATCCCCTCTCTGGAGCAGCCGAGCTCACAGCCTAAAGAGGACACTTAAGGCATTGGCCAGGGGAGGGGGTCGTTCTTCTCCGTGACAACCCTGATCCTCGACATCACCGGCGGCCACCGTGGGCATGGGAGGTGCTCCCTGCTGCCCTGCAAGGACAGGGGCTGCCAATAGGACCAAAGGGAGGGGCCAGGGGCTGGGAGAGGTGGCTGGGCAGGAGCCTGGAAATGCAGAAACAAACAAGTGTCTCCCCAGAATGCCTTGCAGACCATCGGACTTTTGCAAGACACGGAACGCTTTCCTGAAGGACACGGAGGGGGCTGGTGCCTTTGTTCTGTTTGTCTCCTTGGAAGAACCTGAGAATGAAAGGAGGAGGAGCTAGAGCAGCTGTTCTCAACCTGTGGGTTGTGACCCCTTTGGGCGTCGAACGACCCTTTCACAGGGGTCGCCTAAGACCATCGGAAAATGCAGATATTTACATCACGATGCATAACAGTAGCAAAGTTTCATGGTTGGGGGTCACCACCACATGAGGAACTGTATGCAAGGGTCGCGGCCTTAGGAAGGTTGAGAACCACTGGTGTTTAGGGTAGGTTGGGAATTCCTGTGGTAGTTGAGCTTTCTCTTCTACAGCTTCTGAGGATGCAGAGGAGCGTGAGCAAGTGGAACCTGAAGCACACCCACCACTCCCCGTACCATGAGTATCTGGGAGAGCCTTGGAGAAAGCTCTAGAGGGAAAGGCAAGGGCTACAGAACTTTCTTGTGTGTAAGAGGAAGTGTATCCCAGTGGTTAGAGTATCAATGCGAATCTGTCATCTTGGGCAAGTTAAGTGCCTCACTGTCAGTGCCTCACTGTCCTTGTCTGTCATAGCCCCCACTTCTATGACTGTTGTGGATAATCAGTGTGATAATATATGCAAAGAGCTTGGCACAGTGCCTGGCCTATGATAATCATTCAACAAATGCTATTTATTATCATTTTTAGATGGGCCAGGGAAGTGACTGCTATCCTGTTAGGAAAACAGGTATTTGTTTATAACTACCAAGCAATATTTTGAGGGGTGTGTTTATATAGGTATCGTTGAGAAATCAACAGATGATTGATTTATTAAATGAACATATCAAACTTTTATTGAGCACCTACTATGTGCAACAGGCAATGGGAAATCCAAATACATTTAAGGGAAGGCCATTGCACTTTGGGCAAAGAAGTGAGTCAGGGTTGGTTCTTAGTGTGGTGTCAGCCTTCAGAGAGAGAGTCCATGTAATTTTGTCTCAACACAGGATATTTGACTAGTTGACCTCGTAGGACCCTCTGGCCATTGGTTCTTCAGGGCAAAAAGGTGAGTTATTTCCATGAGCATGAAGCTTCGCTATTAGTGCTTATCTTTGCTTATTTCACTAAGACTATATTATTAATTTAAACTCTTAAGCAGTTTCTCTGTCTCACCAAAGAAAAGTCTTCTCGGTTCACTTTGGAAAATATCTTGCTTTATTTCATCCCATAATGATGCATTAAAAAAATGTATAAATTATAACCAAACTGAATTACTAATATGTAACCGTAGCATTGGTTAATCTAGCTTGCTATTAAAGTTTTAATAGAAAAATACCATTGGATTGCAATTTAGAAATAAAATTTGATTTCCATATTATAACTAATATGAATAATAAGCCCCCAAATATCTAATATTCGTAGGTATTTCTATTAACACAATGAATGCGTTTGGGATGTTTCTGGCATACTAATTCCAAGTCTCATTGTCTCCTTGCCCCTTTCCGGAGCGCACACCGACTTCACCCAGGCAGCCTGTACCAGCAATTAGTTTTCAGCTGTATGAGCCCTTTGGAGTGCCACGATAATTAAAGTGTTATGCCTCTTTAAGCGAAGTTGGCTGCTGGTGCCAGTCTGAATTGCTCTCAGAAGAGTGCCCCCTCTTCCTGTGCGTAGTCTGGGGCCGTGGGTAGCTCTGCCATGTCGGCTCTGGGCGGGGACCTGGAGCTCAATTACTCAAAATACTTGCCATTTCCAGATCCCTCGGCTTGTCCCGTCTTACCATAACAAGAGAGGCCGTGTGCTTTCCTTCCCTCGCAAACATTTGCCATTCATTCATTCTTCATTCATTCATTCACTCATTCATTCAAAATCTATGCATTGATGGCCTACTCAATGCCACCTATTCTAGTTAGATGCTAGAAGTCAGCATAGTGATTAAAAGTGGAGATAGTCCCTACTCTTATAGAATTGGGTACTCGTAATAAAGAATGCATAAATACATACGCTGGGAAAGAGAAATATGGTTCTAAATAAACAATCATGAAGGAAGCTGTCCAAGTCAGGATACAGGGAAGGTTTACGGAAACAGGCTGACATCTGAAAGAAGAGTAGGAGTAATGAAAGAAAGGATGAGTTGGGGGGTGTACCAGGCATGTGCAAGTGCCCTGCGTGTACAAGAAAGCCAGAGGGAGTGGGGTTTGGAGGGAGTGGGGTTTGGAGGGAGCGGGGTTAGAGGGCGTGGGGAGGAGGAATGTGTTACAAACGGAGGCTGGGGGCAGCCAGGCTATGCTGAGCCAATGGGCCCCCTGGGGAGGAGGCTGTTTCTTATCCAAAAGGAGGTGGGAAGGTGCCAAAGGGTTTTAAGCCACGTGAGCAGAGGCGTATTTGGTGGCTTGAAATGACCCAGGACAGATCCCCCTCTGAAATCCTAAGGGCCAGCGGCCCATTCCCAGACCGTGATCTCTGTCCAGTTCACTCTCTCTTATTCCCTGAAAACCTTCTCCCTCTTCACCCCCATAATCTGAAAACGTGTTCAGATCATTCTGATTTAAGAACCAACTAAAGAAAGCCAAGCCCTCCCTCAGCCACAGGCTTGGTGTGAGAGTTGTCCTCACCCACTCCTGCCCTTCTCGCCACGCATTCTCAGTCCCTGCTGCTCGCCCGGCCATCGCCTCCCACAGGCCTCTCACTGTCTGAGGCCTGGCTCCTGCCCCACCTGACCCGTCCATCCTCTTCTTGCTGGTCAACATGGCCTCCACAGGGTTGAATCGAGTGGATATTGCGGTCCTTTACTGGCTTGAATGTTGATGCTACCTCACCCTAAGTTCATTAGTCCTTCCTTCTTGAAACTGTCCCTCTCATGATGTGACATTCCACCATCTCTGTATTCCATCGACCTCTCAGGCCTGCTCCCTTTCTCCTTCCTCAGCACCTCCCTTCACCCGCGCACCTTGTAGCTGTTGGCATTTCCCACGATTGCTTTTGGCGCTCTGCTCTCCAGTTCCCACAATCCTTTGGGTCTCACCTTCACACCATGGCTTCCGTGATCACAGATATAGTGCTAATTCCTGCATCTCCAAGTCCAGACTGAGTACCAACCTGTTCCCCACTTGCCTCGAGGATGTCCTCCAAGACGATCAAGACCAACTGGTCCAAACAGAACTCATGCTTCTCCCGAAACCCGCCTGCCATTGCCTGTCTCCGTAATAACCACCACCACCGGCCACAGGAACCCATGTGGTCTGTACTCACACTAGTCTCTCCCTTCCCGCCCAGCTGCCCCGGCCAAGCCTTTAGAAAGGCCTGCAGCCCCCAGGTCTCTGCCATCACTGCTTCCGCTCATCCCACCCGCGGCCCATTCATCACGCCTGGTCCAGGCCAGGCCTCCTCCTCCTCTCCGCCTGTCTGCCCGAGCTCCTCGCGCATTCCCTCCACGCTCTGGAGCCAGCCTTCCCACGTTTAGTTTTTAATCTTTCCTGGTAAATTAATCTCTCCTGCTGCCGCATCCTGCCCGGTGCCCTTCCCCGAACTCTCTCTCCACGTGGCCCCCCTCTGTCGGGTAATGAGATGCCCGCAGCTGGCTGCAATCTCCCAGGCTCCCGCTCAACATCAGCGACCATCACCTCCCGGCTTCGTGTCCGGAGCCTGCACACGCATGCCCAGCTTATCTTGCCCTCTTTATTTATTCCTCTGCCACTACCCGTCGCAAACCCATCTAATGTGTGCTCTGCTCTGGAGCTGCGCCTCTCTCGGGGGGGGGCCCACTTTCGAGGTCCCCCCCTCCACTTACTGAATGATTATTTTTTTCTTCCTGTGGTAATGCATATGCATTTCCAAGTTGAATCTCCTTTGGGGGCACCTTACCCAAACAGCTGGCTTCTCTAGGTCACAGGTAATGTTTCACCCCTCCCCAGGGAGGGGCCTCTGTCAGTTCCATCAGATGTTTTCCTTTCAGGGCTCAGAAAAAAAGTACATTTCTACCCCAGCTGGTGACGTGGCTCTGTGGTTGAGGGTTCACCGATGAACCAGAAGGTCACAGTTCGATTCCTAGTCAGGCACATACCCAGCTTGTGGACTCGATGCCCAGTGTAAGGCCTGCAGAAGGCAGCCAATCAACGATTCTCCTTCATCATGGATGTTTCTATCACGCTCCCTCTCCCTTCCTCTCTGAAATTAATAGAAATATATATATTTTAAAAAGTGGGTCTCTTCTGACAACATTCACTTTCATGGGAAAATGCCATGGTGCCTCTTTGCCTCGACTCTCTGAGACTCTGCAGCTCAGTGCCGTGCTTGATGGCATCAACTATCCTTTTGCCGGGTCTCTGTGGAATCTCCCTTTTCCCCTTATGACGTGGCCCTCACTAGTTATTGTTTTAAAGGGGCAGAGACATACAGCTTTTATGCTGTAAGTTGACTCCACATGTTTTTGGAAAGAAGCAAGTCTAAGCCACAGATCCAGTGCCAGACAGTTCCTGTGCTTTCCTGCTCGTCTGTCTTTCAGTGCATGCGTAGCTCCTGCTCCTCAGGCCCGTGAGCAAGAAAGGAAGTTGGAGCAGAGGAGGTTCGGAGAGCCCCTCTCCGCCAATCACGGTCACCCTCAGTGACAGTCATTTAAGTGTGGGTGTGATCAGGGCTGGGCAAGGGGACCCACACAGGTAGGCAGAGCGATTGGGGTGAGCGGCAGGGGGCTGGGAGAAGGGGGTCCCAGACGTCAGAAGCCAGCAGCCAGCAGCACCAGGCTGGTTACCTCTGGCTGGGTCACCTCTCTGAGTGTTGAACTTCTCACCCTAAAGGGGATAGTGACAGCTCAGGACTGTGTGAAATGAACAAGACCAAGTGCCTCCTAGTCCTGAGCATGAGGAGGGGGGGCATTCAACTCAATGTCCTCTCCTTATTTCTTGTAGGGATCCCTGACCCATGGCCATGCCCCACCCCCCCACTCCATGTTACATGCTCTGAAATCCCACCAGTAGCGTCTAATTAACTGACTCGTTTTAAAGAGACAAACACCCCGTGGTGTTTGCTCTTAGCTTGGCTGAGACTCTCCTGAACAGCTGTCATCAGGGAGAACAGAAGGTGAATTTCAGAGCAGAATGTGTTTTTTTTGGGGGGGGGGGTTGTGGCTGGGGAGCAGGGTGAGGTGGGGGAGTGCACCCCAACTTCACAGGTTAGAGCAGTATCTCTGGATGTCAGTGGGTAGCAGACTCCCATGGGCTGCTGGGAGGAGCTTGAGAGCCTGCATTTCCTCCAAGCTCTGGTCTCCTTGCCCGTTGGCAGCTCCTGGGGCCTCAGTTTTGGGGGGCAGTGGTGGGGTGGGGATTGGGCAGACTTGGACTCAGGTCCCAGGTGAGATGTAGGCTCTGGGCAATATGGGCACAGAGGGTTCTGCTGTCAGCCTCTAGCACCCCCTTTTCCGCGCCCTCTGAGCACAGAGGGCTCCTCCCTTCCCAGCACCAGGACACCCCGCCCACAGGTTCACTGGAATTATTATTATTTATTTTTCACTCAGAACCTCACCCCAGTCAGTATTCCCAAGCACTTTCCCGAAATGGAGAGCTATTATAGTCACTGCTTTCCTTTTATCTCCTCATCTGGCATTTGTATAGATTAGAGAGAAAGCAATTAAATTTGTCTGCCATGATTTGTACTCCATCAGCGCCTGCTGTTTGCTGCTGGTGACTGTCCTTCCACAGTGACAAAGAGCTTCTCTTAATGCTGCACCCTGAGCTTGCCTCGGGGGTGACTTGCATTTTAAGTTTCAGGGTAACGCGCAGGCCTCCATTAACTCAGCCAAACGCATCATCCTTGGCAAACATACACTCACAGGCGTGCACGCGTGCAAAGGGCCTGGGTCCAGGACTGGTGTCACAGGTCTCCCTCCCAGCCCAGGCTGCCCCTTACCCGGAAGGCTTGTCTCTGGGGAGCGTATCGGTCAGTGGTTCTCAACCTTTTTTAATGCTGTGACCTTTTAATACAGTTCCCCATGTGGTGGTGACCCCCAATCGTAAAATTATTTTCGTTGCTACTTCATAACTGTCATTTTGCTACTGTTATGAATCACAATGTAAATATCTGTGTTTTCTGATGGTCTTAGGCTCTACAGCAGCGGTTCTCAACTTGTGGGTCGCGACCCACAGGTTGAAAACTGCTAGCGAGGTCGCCTAAGACCGTCTTTCTCGCCTGGGTCAGAGTTCTGGCCTGAGCTCGCCGGGCTGAGGTCTGGGTGGAAGGGAAGCAGTGCAGACCGCACCCCGGTGCCTGGTGGCCGCCTGGAAACGCGAGCTCTCCTCAGCCCCACGCTCTGTAACTGCGTGCGACGTCTGGACAATTAAAGGACGTTAGCAGGAGCATCCCGGTAAAGAGGAGAATCATTTTCTAAAGCGAGCACTCACCTCCCGCGCCCATTGAGATTCCGTCGGGGTTTGTTTCATCAATGGAGGATTTGCCCGTTATACGTCTCGCTTATACTCAAAAGTGA
Source organism: Lasiurus borealis (assembly GCA_004026805.1). Lineage (NCBI taxonomy): Eukaryota > Metazoa > Chordata > Mammalia > Chiroptera > Vespertilionidae > Lasiurus > Lasiurus borealis. The sequence continues at coordinate 8,905 of PVJN01035287.1, forward strand.
AGAGTGATGAATTCATTTATAAAATTCTACGGCGGGCATGAATTATTTATGCAGCCATCATCTTCGATGTGGGAAACTGTAACTCTGTTTCTGAATAACGGAACTCACCTCCGATCTCCGTCCCTCATCTCCTCCAAAGGGGGAAGACATCACACGTACCAATTCAAGATGGCCAGCCGCTCCCTAGGTAAATGGGGTCAGTTTGGGATTTCACCTCTGTTTCGCTCTCTCTTTTTTCCCCTGGAATAATCTGGGTTTCCGGGGCTCATGAGGAGGGGCCCCTGGCTGACCCTCTTGTGGGTTCTGGGTGGGATACTGACCTCTGCCCCTGCTGCATCTACAGCACATGACCTTGGTCCCCACCTTGCCTAGTCAGCGGTGTTGGCTTTCTCCTTATCCCGACTGCAAGGCCTCTTTGCCTCTTTCAACTGCCCTTTGGGCCTCATCTGCATCCTTTGGAGGAGTTTGGGGGTTCTGGTGGCCTTCTCTCCAGCACAGCAGGCTGTGCAGGCTCCTGAGACTTCTCAGATCATCTAGACGCTCTCGGCCATTGCTGGTCTTCTGCTCGGCTGCCGAGGGACATGCTGGAGAGGGACACCTGGCCTCCTGGGCTCCACACGGGAAGGCAAGAAACACTCTCTTCTGCTCTCAGAGCCACCTGTGTGCATCTGAGATCTCTAAACGGGGTTCAGTGATGCCTCAGGCCCCTGCCCTCCACTGCGCCAAGGAGCAGGGCTGCATGCCAGGGACCCATTTTAAAAAACTATATATTTGTATTTATTTCAGAAAGGAAGGGAGAGGGAGATAGACATAGAAACATCAATGATGAAAGAGAATCATTGATGGACAGCCTCCTGCATGCGCCATTACTGGGGATAGAGCTTACAACCCATGCAAGTGCCCTGACCGGGAGTGGAACTATGACCTCTTGGCTCATAGGTCTACACTCAACCACCAAGCCTCACTGAGCCAGTTAAACCCAAGTACCATCTCCTTTTATCTTTGCTGCCCTGCTAGCTGATCACATCTGAACCTGGGCTGGAAAGGGGGATGGTGGGAAGAGGGGTGCCTCAGGGGCTGAAATAGTAGCTCCTACCTTATATTCTTCCTAATAGACTGTTACCTCTATTCTGTGTTTAAAACCTATTCTCTGAGACCTCCAAGCCCCTTACAAGTGCCATGAAATGTTCTCTCACAAAACACTTGACGTTCACTTCTTTATTGCTCCTCAGGATGCTCCAGCACATGTGCTGGAATCCTAACCTGGGCAATGATGCCATGTTCCTGACGTACCCACCCTTCGTGGAGGTGCGGGTACCTGAAAGCTGCCTACGTGGCAAAGGAAGGAAAGATGAAGAAAAGCACAGGGAGAAGACACGGAAGTGATGATTTCAGATGACTGTTTACCACCATCAACAATTACGGTGGGAGCGTAATCGAGAGCAAATCACCCCACCAGGTAGCTGGCCACAAATGGTTCATAAATAGGCAGAGAGAGAGGTGGTGGTGCTTTCAGCACCGGAGGCTCCTGGGATCCTCTGAGCCAGTGGTTCTCAACCTTTTTTAATGCTGTGACCTTTAAATACAGTTCCTCATGTTGTGGTGACCCCCAACCATAAAATTATTTTCGTTGCTACTTCATAACTGTAATTTTGCTACTGTTATGAATCATAATGTAAAGATCTGTGTTTTCTGATGGTCTTAGGCTCTACAGCAGCGGTTCTCAACTTGTGGGTTGCGACCCACAGGTTGAAAACTGCTAGCAAGGTTGCCTAAGACCATCGGAAAACACAGATATTTACATTCTGATTCATAACAGTAGCAATGAAAATAATTTTAAGATTGGGGGTCACCACCACATGAGGAACTGTATTAAAAGGTCACAGCATTAAAAAAGGTTGAGAACCACCCTTTTGAGAACTGGGGCTATCAGCATGCATCCTGGTGGGCGCTCCTGCCAGCACAGCCTGAAGGGAACAAGCCCCAAGGGTCGTCATCCTGTGGTCTCCACCTGTGGCCAACACACGTGTGCACACTGTGCCTGCCCTGGCTCCCCAGGGAGGCCGAGTGCATATCTATTTCTGCAAAGGGTCGCCCACTGTGTGCAGGGCGCCTGGAGAGCTGAGGGAGGACTTGCGATCCAGACACCCAAGGAGCACGGTGTGGAGCCCCAGGTGTGTGGGGGACATCGGGCGGGTTCCCAGAGGGCGCACGGACAGTGCACCCCAGAACCCTGGCTTTTCGGGCGGGGTTCTCTCTTCCCTGTGTAGCCAACTGCTCCAATACTGCACATGCAGCCCTCCGATCATGCTGCCTCTTTGTATTGACACATTTGATATGCAAAAGTTCAGTTCAATTAGAAATCCAAGCGTAATATCATGAGAAATTCCGACAATCTAATTGTCAGTGAGAGGAAAGGAAAAGCTGTTAGAGTCTCCAGATATAATTTCAGCTGTTGTAAATTTTTTAACTGTCTGTTGGAAAAAAAAATGATTTAAAATTTTTATTACCTACTTGTGTGAACAAAGTTTCTGGCGAGTGGCGGTTACTAAGAATTGGAAGAGACTGTCATCAAAAAGTATCGATCAGGAATGGTGTGGAGCCATTTCGAACATAAACCTCGATATGAGAACATTATGTTCACAGAAGCGAGCGCGGGTTCCTCATTACAGATATAAAATATATTATTTGAAAATTTTATACGTATTCAATATTTAATGCCTTTGCCAATACTTATTTTTCTTCCTGTAATTATACAATATAAATAAAAGGTAACAAAAACTTTCCACCGAGCTCCAGAAAAAGGCTCCCAGGTCCCTTCCAGTTTCCTCCGGGATGTTTCTCAAACATCACTATTTTGTGTAGGTGCCACAAAAAATGCGAGTTCTGGATACAAACCAACTAAGGTTCCAATCTCACCTCTACCACGTGACTCCATGCAAGCTACTCAGTTTTCCTATATGTAAAACCAGTGGCCCAGTTCATGAAATTTGTGTGTGTGTGTGTGTGTGTGTGTGTGGAGGGGGGGGGGTCCCTCAGCCCAGCCTGCACCCTCTCCAATTGGGGACCCCTTGGGGGATGTCTGACTGCTAGTTTAGGCCTGATTCCTGTGGGGGCCTCATCTGATAGTCAGATATCCCTCTTGCAATCTGGGACTGCTGCCTCCTAACTACTCACCTGCCTGCTTACCTGATTGCCCCAACTGCCCTCACCTGCTAGACTGATCTCTCCCCTAATTGCCCTCCCCTGCTGGTCTGATCTTTCCTCCAATTGCGCTTTCCTGTTGGCCTGATCTCACCCACCACTGCCCTCCCCTACCGCCCTGATCTTGCCCCCAACTGCCCTCTCCTGCTGGCCTGGTTGCCCCCAACTGCCCAGAGAGAAAGAGAGAGGCAAGGGCTGATCAACAACTGCCACAGAGGCTATGGATCAGACTGTGTTTCTCTCTCCAGGCCTCTTCCTGGGCCTGATCCACAGCCTACTTCCCCAGTCAGTGCTGGGTCACCATGGCAACCCAGCACCAACGGCAGGACTGACTTCCAGTGTTTGATCAAGCTTTTGGTCATTACGGGTCCTGGGTTTTTATATAAATTAGGATGGGAAAGCAACCCTTACTGCATGATGGAGGAGACTTAAAGAGCTGCACGGGTACCAGACGTCTCTGCATGTTTGTGTGACCCTGAACGAGATCCCTTGCCATTCCGAACCCCTCTTCCCCAGAACCGGGATTTGAATGCTGCCTTCTTGGGCCACTGTGATGGCTGTGGTCCCCTTGCCTGTTTATGGGTCTCAGCAGGCACCAGGCCTCAGGAGGGGCAGGGCAGGGCAGGGCCACAGAGTCCCCGTAAACCCGAGCTCCAGGGAGAGGGGGCACGGGCTCCCTGCACCCCGCAGCCACTAGCTGATTTAGTATTCCGAATTCGGAATTTATGGAGCCGCCTTCCCCTGTCACATCATCCATCAGAGACAGACACTCCAGAGATGGAAGGGGAAAAAATTAAAAACCTGTTTATTGCTCAACTTGCTCTAGGCATGTTTTAGCTTATTGTTCAGCTCTGTTCATTTCAGTGCTGCAATTTGAATGGCTTAGCCGCCGTGGCTAACGTGGATGTGCGGGTGGCGGTGAACTCACATGGATATCGTTATCTCCCCGGCAAAATGAAAAGCCATCAGGAACCGCACCATGCTGAAGGCTCAGGAGAGGCGGGGCTGCGGCCACACCTGGCTCAGCTCTGCTGGCTCGGTGGCCTCCCGCAGGACCCTTGGAGGGCAGAGGGCACCAAACTGCGGGTGGCTCTGTTGCATTTGCTCCTGCTGGTGTCAAGGGGAGTTTGTGGGGCAGAGGAGCAGGGAATGCACAGTGGCAACAGGCAGCAAAGACAGGCAACGGGGTGTGCAGGGAGGGGTCATCTTTGCAGAACAGAGCTGATTTGGTCACATATCATTTATTTTTTATTTATTATCAATTTCAGAGAGGAAGGAAGAGAGAGATAGAAACATCCATGATGAGAGAGAATCATTGATTGGCTGCCTCCTGCCTGTGCCTCTGTCCCTCTCTCCTGGGGACCAAGCCCACAACCCTGGCATGAGCCTTCCCAGGAATCAAACCATGACCTTCTGGTCCATAGATGGATGCTCAGCCACTGAGCCATGCCAGCTGGGCTCACATCCGAGGTCTTATGAACAAAACAGGGTCACCTGCGTGATTTAGCAAACACTGAGGTGCTATAGAGAACATGCACTGTAAACAATGCTCCACAGGAACCCGGGGATCCTGGGGGGACTCTGCCTTTCCCATCGCAGAGTGGGGGCTCCCGGGCCTTGCTCCCTGCTCCTCCACTGCCGGCTGCTTGACCTTGAGATGGCTGCTTCGGCTTCAAGGTCCTCCTTCTCCTCCTCTGAGAAGTGGGGTGAGAATGTCCTTGTCCCTGTGGTGTTCAGTGAAGTGTGTGGCATATGGTGGGTTCCCCGCATACGTTAGTTATTGTTGGAAATTTGCAGTGTTTACCTCCCGGGTCGTCACACTCATCACTCAAGGTGCAGGTGTGTGGTTTTCGGAGGGAATGAACCGTCATCACACAGTGGGGCTGGCTGAGGCCGGAAGGCCCGCCTCCCCAGCTGGCTGCAGACACGGGCCCAGGCTCAGGGCACTGTGGCTGGGCTTCTGCAGGAGCAAAGGCCGCTCGGACCCTGGAAACGCTGCCCCGCGGTTCGGCGTGGAGGCGCTGGCTGGGCCTGCTGGGGGCGATTCTCTGGGACTCGGATATATCCTGCTTTCAGTGTGTTGTTCAGGCGCTCTCCGTTATAACGAGTGTTTGTTTTGTTTTTGACTTCCCAGCTCCCTGTTAATTGCTTCGCATGTAGGGAAGGCCTCAGAGACGTGTGGTATTTTTCCAAGATTCATTTCCAGAGAGGGCTGAGAAGGGGACAGACCTTGCCAGTCTGAGATGGCTGGGGGACAGGTGACACAGACAAGGGACTGCTCTGGAGTGGTCCAAGGCCCTTTACTGGAAAGGGGGTGGGTGGGGGGAGTTTTGAGCTTAATTTTAATGGTGGTTTGGAATTGGGGAAAATGGAGAGGAGTGTGTGTGTGTGTGTGTGTGTGTTTGGTAGGGGGCAATGTGGAAGTGCTGGGATTATTTAAGAGTCTGATCACCCCCCTGAAATCCCTTTTGGACATACACAGGACTCACATGCACCCACATACATCCAGACACACACAGTCTGAGATTAATCCAGTTTCTGACACCCAGACTTCAAAATGCCACCCACAGTCCACCATTTACAAAAGACCTTTCCAAAAAAAGAGGAAGCTGGCGGAAGCAGTGACTGCCACCTGTGGCGTGTGGAAGGACTGGCGAGGATGTGAAGAGTGGGAAACCACGGCCCAGGAGAAACAGGTGAGAACTGGGGAGAAGCCAGTGACGTCACAGGGCTGCAGAGGCCCAGCCTACGTGGAGCTGCGGATGTGTTTAATCTGAGTGATGGGCTGCAGGAAGTCAGAGGGGGATTTCCCTCTGTGCAGCTGAAGACTGTGGCTGAAATTGTCACGTTTTTGCTCACAAGAGAGGCTATAGCCTCTTAGAAAGAGTTGGGATTTGTATTCAGATAAGTTAAAATGCCTCCTCTGCTGCTTTCTGGCTTCATGGCCTTTGATAACATTTCTGAACCTTTGTTTTCTCATCTGTAAAATGGACATAAGAATATCTGCCTTGCAGGGTTATCTTAAGATTTATAGACAATGCATTTAAAGTGTCTCGTTCATGCCCTGCCAGCTTGGCTCAATGGTTGAGCATTTACCTATAAATTAGGAATTCGTCGTTTGATGCCTGAGTTGCACACATGTTCTGCCTCATCATTGATGTTTCTAACTCTCAGTCTCCCTTCCTCTCTGAAATCAATAAAAATATATTTAAAAAAATAAAGTGTCTCGTTCATTATAGGGACTCAATAAAGGGTAGGAATAGCTCACATTTAGTAAATCCACACTCGTTCCATGTTCTATTCTAAATGCTTTATATGATTTTTATACATTTTTATTGATTTTGCAGGGTGAGGGAAAGAGAGATAGACACATCAATGAGAGAGAAACATTGATCGGCTGCCTTCTGCACTCCCCCTACTGGGGATCAAGCCCACAACCTGGTGTGTGCTCTGATTGGGAATTGAACTAACGACCTCTCCGTACATGGGTTGATGCTCAGCCACTGAGGCACCGGCCTGAAGCTTTATATAACTTAACTCACTTAGTTCTCATAGCAACCCTTTGAGGAAGACACAATTACTCTGTTTCTTAGATGGGGAATGGAGGTGCAGAGAGTTAACTAATTGCCCAAGGCCCGCAGTGTGTCAGTGGCAGCCAGGAGAGAGCCCAGGCAGCGCAGCTCTGGCACCCTCCTGCTGGACTCTGCGCTGAAGCCCACTGAGGGGAGACAGTCCAAATGGCTGCCCCCTGCAATCGTGTTAATTAACTCAAATATACTTTATGCTAGAGGCCCGCACATGGAATTTGTGCACGGGTATGGTCCCTAGGCCTGGCCTGTGACCAGGGCCATCTTCCACAGCTGCCCACAGCTGGCCCTGCCCCCCCGCCACCACCCACCCCAGTTCCCCATTTGCCATTGGGTGATTGGAACCTGCTGGCCAAAGGAAGAGACTGAGAGGAGGTCAGTACACCTCCTAGTGACCGGTGGAGTGGTCATTCTGGTCATTTTGCCATTAGGGTCAATTAGCACATTACCTTTTTATTATGTAGGATAGAAGCCTGGTGCATGGGTGGGGGCCAGCCAGCCTACCCTGATGGGGCCTCAGATCGGGTTGAGGGCCTCCACTGGGGGGTGGGACAGCTGGGGCAAGGGGCCCAGATTGTTCTGGTCTCTGGTTGTCCTGGTTCTGCCATTTTGCCATTTTTCGCTGGGCTTTTATTATGTAGGATAGTGATTAACATAGATGTAGTTGGCAAGGCAGACCCGAGAATTGCTCACCTAACAGCCATTTCATTCCTTCTTTGTTGCTGTTCAGACCCTAATTCTACTGGTGGCTGCAATGTGGTGAATAGCGATGGTTCTAAACAGCATGGCGGTCCCTCCCAGCTTCCCGCCTCCGCCCGCTCTGTGCCTGAATGGTTACGTCAGTCACCCAAGCTGGCCAAGCTGGGAGTCTGAGGGGGCTTCTGGGAGAAGTTTTCCTTTCTGAAAACCAGTCATTGGGTTCCAGGTTACCCCAAACATCTCCACTCATAGGCTTCCATCTCACCCGGAGAGGTTGCCTGGATGTTTTGCTCTGCTTACTCTCGAGTTCCTGGGACTGAAGCACATCAGGCCAGAGACAGGGTTTAACTGAGGTATGGGCCTCCCTTAGCCAGGCAGACAGTCATTTAGGCAGCCCAGCCAAGGCTCCACATGAGGAGCGAATATAGGACTGGAATGCTTTCACTTCATTTCCCTTAGGGCAGTGGTTTGCCACTCTGTTGACTAAAGAGTTTGCCGACCAGTGCCTTGGGGGCTGAGAACAGGTTTTGCGGGTGGGGGAGGTTGGGGGGAGGGGGACGAGTGGGTAGAGGATGGGAAGTGGCTGGCCATACCTCTACAGGCGCTGTGCTGAGAGGAAAGGTACGAGTGTCAGACCCTGGCTCTGGCCCTGTTTCTTCCTCGCGGGCAACATGCGGGATCAGTCCTTTCCCATCAAAACAAAACAACCATAAAACGCTCTCTTGACCCCGTGACCCACCTCCATCCTTTCCGTGATCATTCCCTTCCCCCTCACACTCAAGTCACTTTCTTTCCTCCCCTTAACCCCCCACACCTGGACCAGATTGGAAAGGGAGAAACAGACAAAGACCAGCCTTAGTCTGTTAAGCCCGGTGAGTAGGCCATGATCTGGCACACCTGCCCAGCAGCTCTCACCTCCGCAGGCCTCCTTCCCCGCCTGCGGGCTCCAGCCCCTCAGGGCGCCTTGCAGCCCCTATGGTTCAGCTCATGAGGTCTCTGCCCTCAATGGGGCCTCAGCCTGGATCACCCTCCACATCTGAGTTCAGATGCCACTTCCTTGCGACGTCTTACTTGCAGCCACATACCTTATCGCTTTATGGGGCCGTTGTCTCTTTATTTACATCCCTCCTCACTCGCGTTGATGGGGTCAAGGCTGTGGCTACTTTTAGTCACCACATTTTGGATTTCTAGCACCTCATTCAGTGCCCGACACCTAGTCAGTGCAACCAATGTTAGTTCAACGAGAAGACTAAGCCTTGCTCTCAAGGAACTTGGAATTGACTTGAGGCACCGAACATGGAAAAAATAAATAAGTACACAAGTCAGGGCAAAGGAATGGTCTAGAATTCCTGGAAAGAAAAACCTGTTAGGAGATTTCTGCAGTTGCCTGGGGAAGAAATAGAGCCAGATAGCAGGAATGCAAAGGAAGACTATGGGAAAATTCTATCAACTCAATCATTCAACAACCACTTGTTGAGGACCTACTATGTGCCAGGCTGTGCGGATAAAGCAGTGAACAAAACCAGCTCCGAATCTCAACCTTATGGAGCTTACATTTATGGAGGGGGAGATAGCCAGATGGATGAAAAACGTACAAAATATATCAGATGATGCCAAGAGCTGTGGCAAAAATGAGGCAGGAGCAAGGGGCAGCACAGGGCACAAATCTTTTTTTTTTTTTTTTTAATATATTTTATTGATTTTTTTACAGAGAGGAAAGGAGAGGCATAGAGAGCCAGAAACATCCATGAGAGACATCGATAAGTTGCCTCCTGCACGCCACCTACTGGGGATGTGCCCACAACCAAGATACGTGCCCTTGAATGGAATCGAATCTGGGACCTTTCAGTCCCCAGGCCAACAATCTATCCACTGAGCCACACCGGTTTTGGCCAGGGCACAAATCTTAAGTGGACTGCTCCTTGCGAGCTTCCCACCTTCCCTGGCTTTCCAGCAGCCCTTTCTGGCCTCTTTTGCCCACAGTGACTTCCTCTTCTTTGGAGAGACTCCAGGACACGGCAGGCCACGCCTTCCACGGGGCAATGGGCGGCAGGCACCCTCTCCTTTGCGTCGTTACGCAGCCTCTGGTGCGTAGTAGGGGCTCCCACCCTGGGTCAGAGGCTCCTTGCGGACGAGGCCAAATCCGAAACTGCTGTTCTGCAGCTCCTGCAGCACCACCTCAGCTCCTATTAGATAGTCAATAAATAAACTTGTTAATGTGATTGATAGCGTGACTCACAAATAAAATCGCAAGCGAAACCTCCAGTTAAAGTCTCTTAAGGATTTTTCAAGGGCTGATTGCTAAACGCTCTACAAAGGGGAAAACATCTTTAAAAGCGAAATTAGGGCACTAACTACTCAGGCTCTGGTAATAAAAACCAGAAGTGCCAACTTCCCATGCCCTCCCAGAGGAAACCAGGATCCAGAGGGAAAGCCATTTGCCCAAGATCCCACAGTTAGGCTTTTCTCGGACTCAGTTTTCTCAACTGTACAATGGGGTGAATCACCACCTAAATCCCTTTTCAAAAAGATGTGAGGCTTTAAGGAGATAGGGAGGATTTTATTTTTTATTTTTTTAAAATGTACAGTGGCATCTCGAGATACGAGTGCTCTAACATACAAGATTTTTGAGATACAAGCCGTTGAGCAAGCGATTTTTGCTTTGAAATACGAGCAACATTTGAGATAGGAGTAATCTCGCGGATTGGCTGGCTGCACACGACCCACTAGTTTACCGCGACTTGAGTGTCTCATAGTTTCCCACGCCTCAAGGTTACGGAACGAATTAAACTCGTATCTCGAGGTACCACTGTGTGTGTGTGTGTGTGTGTGTGTGTCTACCTATTTATCTATCTATCTATATAGATATTTTATTGATTTTTTTTTTTTTTTACAGAGAGGAAGGGAGAGGGATAGAGAGTTAGAAACCTCCCTGCGAGAGAAACATGGATCAGCCGCCTCCTGCATACTTCCCAGTGGGTATGTGCCTGCACCCAAGGTACATGCCCTTCACTGGAATCGAACCTGGGACCCTTGAGTTCGCAGGCTGACCCTCTATCCATTGAGCCAACCCGGTGAGGCGAGATGGGGAGGACTTTAAACAGACATTCAGCCTTGTATAATTGTTCGTTTCCCTTTTATTGCTCCTTTTCTTTGCCAGAGAGGGCTGCCCCTCCGATGGCACATTCACCGATGCTCCTCTGCTTCTTGTCCTGGTGGGGAGTGAGGCCTCGCTCACCTTTGAAGCCAGGAAGTAGCTGATTGGCGGGGGGTTAAGGGGGCGGCTGGGGAGCAGGCAGTTGCCCTGTTAAGCAGCCCCGCCTCCCTGACAGCTTGCCTCCTTTTAATTTAATCTCGCGCCGCCCTCGTTAGCATCTGGTTATTATTAGGCCATCACCACAATAATAAGTATTCCGGTTGTATTTTCTGTTTGCAGAGTGTTTTTGCAATCGTTTTTATTAGTTAGCTGCAGCTTCAGCTATCTCGGAAACCAATACACACAGAAACGGGAAGAAAAATGGGGAGCGGGGCTGGGCTAAAGTATCCACCAGGCAGTTCAATTTGTCTTTGACCAGCGGGACGCCGACGTTCCCTTGGGGGCACTTGAGGGAGTTAGACTGAGGTAAACCTCCACCCCGAGCGCTGCTAGGTGGTAGGAGCCCCCAAATGGATCTGCGGGTGACCTGGCCACGGTTGCCCACCTGGGGTGGCAGAGCTAGCCTTAAGATTTGGGGTGCAGAGAGAGCCTGCTCTTTGTCTTGCATCTGGGGCGACATCTGAAGAAATCACTTGTACATAAGCAAATGTATGACTCTCTCTCTGGGAGATCAGTCAATTACAGCAAATTGAGCTATTTCATTTCGGCTTGCAAATGGCTTTCAGTTACACAAGTAGACACATTAATCTAATAACTAATGATCATATATTTCACTAATCATACAGCCCTGCATGTGGTATAATATCTAATTATATTTAATATTAAGACATCTTCGCGTGTGCATTTTTACCGACTGTCTGGCTCAGGGAGCCGTGCAAGAGCAGAGCGGAAGAGAGGAGGAGAGGGTCCAGGCAGGATGTGGGCAGGGGCCAGGGGGCCAGGGGTTACCCCCAGGAGGAGGGGGTCTTCCTCAGAGGGCAGGAGGCAGAATTGTGTCAAATCAGGGTCAAGGCTAACCGGTGGGAAGCTTTTTATGATAAAAGGGCAGAGGAATTGGAAAGGACCCCATTCCTGCTTGGAGCTGGGGTAGCCAGTCACCGGGGTGCTCAACTGGGCCTGAGCCAGCCGGGCGTGTGCAGATTTCAGCCCCTGCTCAGGGCCCCTCCCTCAGCCAGGTGCCCGGGTGCTGGGCACCATCCACACAGCCCCAGTGGCTGCCCTGGAAGAGCTTGGAGTCAGGGCCGGGAAATGGAAAACAGATCCCCTGCAGGGGCAGCTCAAGCCCAGCTTAGTTGTTTTTTTTTTTTCTGAAACCAGGGCAGCAAACAGCAAAGGACTTGAGTGATGGGGAGTAAGGTTACTGCAGAACAGAGCATGGGGTAGAGGAGGAGGGGAGATGAGGAAATTCTGGGTTCGGGCTGAGTGTGTGTGTCTGAGCTTCTGGTCCTTGGGATCAGCCTCCGGCTGCCACCACCCCTATTTCTGGCTGCATCCCTGGGACCAGCGGTTCTCAACCTGTAGGTCGAGACCCCTTTGAGGGTCGAACGACCCTTTCACCGGGGTCGCCTAAGACCATCGGAAAATGCAGATATTTACATCACGATGCATCATGGTTGGGGGTCACCACCACATGAGGAACTGTGTGCAAGGGTTGTGGCCTTAGGAAGGTTGAGAACCACTGCCTGGGACACTGGTTGTTATGGACTGAGTGTTTGTGTCCCCTCAAATCCACATGCTGAAGCCTTACCCTCTAACCGGATGGTATGTGGGATGGGCCTATGGGAGGGAATAGGGTTACATGAGGTCATGTGGGTGTGATGAGGTTAGGGTCCTTCTCAGAAAGAAGAGGGGAGGTCTCTCTCTCTCCCTGTGTGCCCTGAGCTAGGCCCCTGTGAGCATACAGGGAGAAACTGGCCTTGGATAAGCCAGGAACGGGGCATCCCAGGAACTGACTCTGCCAGCACCTTGACCTTGGACTTCCAGCCTTGTTGACCCAGACATACCCAGTCTACGGTATTTGGTTATCACAGCCTGGGCAGGTCAAGTCACTGGCCATCTACATGGTCATTGCAGTGCCTCTGGAGTGCTTGTCCTGTGGACAGCTGTGGCCGCCTGTATCACCGTTTATCCAGGAAATGGCTGACCCCTAGGAGGTGAGAAGGCCACTAGAAGTTTGGAATGTACAGAAGGGCAGGGGAAGCTGGACACAGGCAAGGCCAGCCCACTTGGCCATGCACACAGGGAGTATTTGAAGAGTTTTAAGCAAAGAGGCAAGGTCAAGTTTGGAACGAAGACAGAGATTCAGGCTGAAGTGATGGTCACATGAGCCAGGACGTTCCTGATCAGACTCCCAAGAGTGTCTCAAACAAACCCTTCCCCGGCCCCTTTCACCTCCCCCCCCCCACCCTCCATTCCCTGAGGAAGGCAGGACTGACAGGTAAACAAGGTGGCCTGAGTCCCCCCGGGTAGGCTCTCAGCTCTGATGACACCCCTCCCCGCTTTCCCCTGAGCTTCCTACAATGAGGACAAGGAGACCCCTCCGTGGGGGCTTCCCTCCTGCACCAATCAATTCTCCTCAATTACCAACAAATCTAAATGTGATTTATCTGTGCCAGAATCATTCCAATATCAGGCGAGAACCTATCAATAAACCCCCTAAGGCAA
>PVJN01035288.1:0-22214 GCA_004026805.1 Lasiurus borealis
TTTTTTTTCTTTTTTTTTTTTTTTTTTTTTTTTTTGCATATATGTGTCCAATTTTTCTAATACCATTTATTAAACAGATTGTCTTTACCCCTTTATAAGTCCTTGCCTTCTTTGTCAAATATAAAGGACCTTATAGGTGTGGGTTTGTTCCTGGGTTCTCTGTTCTGTTCCATTGATCTATGTGTCTGTTTTTATGCCAGTACCATGCTGTTGGGATTCCTAAAGCCTATAGTATAGATTGGTATCGGGTAATATACCTCCAACTTTGTTCTTCATTGTCAAGGTTGCCATGATTACTTCGGGTCTTTTGTGGTTCCACATAAATTTGTTGGAATTTTTATTTTAGTTCTGTGAAATATGCTATTGGTAGTTTGATAATAATTACATTGAATCTGTAGATTGCTTTGGGTAGTATGGACATTTTAATGATGTTAATTCCTCTTATCCATGATCATGATACATGCTTCCCTTTGTTTGTATCTTCTTCAGTTTCTTTTTTCAGTGTCATATAATTTTCCAAATACAGGCTTTTTATCTCCTCAGTTAAATTTATTCCTAGGTGTGTGTGTGTGTGTGTTTTTAATGCAGTTGTAAATGGGATTGTTTTCTTAGTATCCATTTCTAATAGTTCCCTTGTTGGTGTATAAAAATGCAACTGATTTCTGAATATTTTGTATCTTGCTATTTTACTGAATTTATTCCTCAGTTCTAGTAGTTTTTTGGTGGAATCTTTAGGGTTTTCTATTTACAGTATTATGTTATCAGCAAATAATGATAGTTTTACTTCTTTAATTTCAATTAGGATGCCTTTTATTTATTTTTTCTTGTCTGATTGCTGTGGCAAGGACTTCCAGTACTTTGTTGAATAAGAGTGGAGAAAGTGAACATCCCAATCTTGTTTCTGATCTTAAGGGACACACTTACAATTTTCTCCATTGTGTATATGTTAGCTTTGGGTTTTTCATATCTGACCTTTTTATGTTTAGGTATGTTCCCTCTAATCCCACTTTGCTGAGAGTTTTTATCATTAAGTGGACACTAGATTTTTTTCTAATGCTTTTTCTACATCTATTTATCATATGATTTTTATCCTTCATTTTGTCTATGTGGTGTATCATGTTAATTGATCTGTGGATATTGTACCAACCTTGTATCACTGGAATAAATCCCACTTGATCATGGCTTATGATCTTTCTAATGTATTGCTAATATTTTGTTGAGGATTTTTGCATATATGTTCATCAAGGATATAGGCCTATAATTTTCTTTCTTTGTAATTATCTAGTTTTGGAATTAGGATAATGCTGCCACATTAAATGGGCTTGAAAGTCTGTGGTTCTCCTAAAATTTTTGGAATAGCTTAAGAAGGATAGGTGTTAGTTCATCCTTGAATGTTTGCTGAAATTCACCTATGAAGCCATTTGGTCCAGGACTTTTGTTTGTCAAGTGTTATTTTCTTACTGCTTTGATTTTGTTAGTATAAATTGGTCTGTTCAGATTCTCTGTTTCTTCTTGATGTAGTTTTGGAAAATTGTATGTTTATAGAAACTTATTAGTAATTCTAAGTTCTCCCATTTGTTGGTATATAGTTTTTTTGTAATATTTAAAAAAATACTTTATATTTACTCAGTGTTAGATGTTACTTCTCTTCCTTTCTGATTTTATTTATGTGGTTCCTCTCCTTTTCTTGATGAATTTGTTTAAATGTTTATCAATAGTGACTATTTTTTCAAAGAAACTGCTCTTGATTTCATTGATCTTTTGTATTATTTTTTATACTAAAGGCCCGATGCACAGATTCTTGTAATTGGTGGAGGGAGGGGAGATCCCTCTTAGCCTGGCCTGTGCCCTCTCATAATCCAAGACTGCCTCATGCACACTCCCTTCTGGGGATTGAGCCCAAATCCAGGCATATGCCCTGACCAGGAATTGAACTGTGATCTTTATTTTCTTCTACTCACTTGGCTTTGTTTTTTGTTCTTTTTCTAGTTCCTTTTGATGTAAGGTTAGATTGTTTATTTGAGATCTTTCTTGTTTCTTGAGGTATGCCTGTAATGCTATAACTTTCCCTCCTAAGACTGTTTCACTGTGTCCCATAGATTTTTGGATTGTTGTATTTTCCTTTTCACTTTTGTCTCAAGGTATCTTTTGATTTCTTCCCTAACCTCATCGTTAAGCCATTCATTGTTTAGTAATGTGTTATTTAGCCTCCATGTGTTTTTAAGTTTTTTTCTTGTAATTGATTTCCAGTTTCATACTATTGTGGTCACTTGAAAGGAATGTATATTCTGCTGTTTTGGGATGAAATGCTCTCAAGATATCAATTAAATCAATCTGGTCTGGTGTGTCATTTAAGACTACTGTTTTCTTATTGATTTTCTGTCTGGAAGATCTATCCATTAATGTCAGTGGAGTGTTAAAATCACCTAATAAGTATTACTGTAGATCTCTACCATTGTATCTATTGAGATTTGCTTTATGTATTTATGTGCTTTTATGTTGGGTGCATAGATGTTTACAAGGATTGTAGCCTCTTGTGGGATTGATTCCTTTATCATTATGTAATGCCCTTCCTAATCTTTCATTATAGCTTTTGTTTTATAGTCTATTTTGTCAAATATAAGTATTGCTATTCCAGCTTTTTTTCATTTGAATTTGAGTATCTATGTGTGTCTTTAGTTCTGAGGTGGGTCTCTTGTAGACAGCATATATGAGTCTTTTTAACCATTCAGCTAGCTACCCTATCTTTTTTTATGGGAGAATTAATCTATTTACATTTAAAGTGATTATTGATAAGTACATATTTATTGACATTTGCTTTTTTATAACTATGTTCCTTTTTCCATTCTTCTTAAGTTCCTTTAACATTTCTTATAATACTGTTTTGATGGTGATGAACTCCTTTACCTTTCTCTTGTTTGGAAGTTTTTATGTCTCCTTCAATTTTAAATTATAGCCTTACTAGGTAGAATAATCTTGGTTGTAGATCATTGCTTTTCATCACTTTGAATATTTCATGCCAATCACTTCTGGCCTGAAATGATTCTGTTGAGAAATCAGCTGACAATTTTATAGCAATTCCCTTGTAGGTAACTACCTTTTAAGATTCTCTCTTTGTCTCTAATTTTTGCCATTTTAATTATGATGTGTTTTATTGTGGGCTTCTTTGATTCATTGTCTTTTGGACTCTCTGCACGTCCTGGACTTGTGTGTCTTTTTCTTTCACCAAAGGAAATGGTGAAGGGGATTTTTTAGTGATTATTTATTCAAATAGGCTCTCAATCTCTTATTCTCTTTCTTATCTTTCTGGTATTCATAGGATGTAAGTGTTGTCACACTTTATCTTGTCTCAGAGGCTCCTTATAGTACCCGAACTTAATTTTTTTTTCTTTTTTCTGCTTTTATTGGGTGTTTTTTGCTACTTGATCTTCTAAATTGCTGATTAGATCTTCTGTTTCATCTAATCTGCTGTTAGTTTCTTCTAGTGTGCTCATTTTTGCTGTTGTAGTCTGCATTTCTGGCTGGTTCTTTTTTATGGTTTCTATGTTCTTTTAATGCTTCCTATTTTTTTTGTTGAAGTTTTTACTAAGTTTCTTGAGCATACTTATAACAATAGTTTTCAACTATTTTTTAAAAATATATTTTATTAATTTTTTACAGAGAGGAAGGGAGAGAGATAGAAAGTCAGAAACATTGATGAGAGAGAGACATCAATCAGCCGCCTCCTGCATGCCCCACAGTGGAGGTGTGCCCACAAGCAAGGCACATGCCCCCAACCGGAATAGAACCTGGGACCTTTCAGTCCAAAAGCCGGCGCTCTATCCACTGAGCCAAACGGGTCTTGGCTATTTTTTGTTTTTACAAACGAAAAGTAAATGGTATTTTTCTTGTGTCTATTTTATTTAGTTGTTTTTCTGGGGATGGGGAGTTTCTGTTCTTTTATTTGTGGCATGTTTCTTTGACTCTCTATTTGGCTACCACTCTGTATTTTTTTCTGAATATTAAGTAGATTTACTATATCTCTAGGTCTTGGTATGATGGCTTTATGTATAGGTATCTTGTGAGGCTCAACAGCACAGTCTCCCTGCTCTATAAATGTTCCTTGTGTGGGTTATGTGATCCCTCTTGTTGTAGTTGAGTCTTGGTTACTGTTGGCCCATCTGTGGGTGGGATTGTACCTCAGTTCTGATGATTATGAGGATCGATCATGAACACAGTGTACGAGCTGCTATGCCAGGGCTCATCCACAAAGTGGAATTCACTCTTGTAATTGATTTCCAGTTTCATACCATTGTGGTCAGAGAAGATGCTTAATAGGATTTCAATGTACTTAAGTTTATTGAGACTTGACTTATGAACTAGCATATACTCTATCCTACAAATGTTCTATGTACTTATCAATAATCACTTTAAATGTAAACGGATTATCAGACACTTGTTGGTATCTCCCTTTGGATGTGCTTCTTGTAGAGCTCATTGGGTTGTAGTCTGATGTGTTCTGAATCCCACCATCAGGTGTTTTGGTTCAGATCAATGTCAGGCACTATGATTTGAGCTACCTGTTTGGAGCTACAAAATGCCCACAGTTTTTGACCGCCTTTGTTAGTTCTGGATGTGTGTGGGAGGGGCCAAGTTGCATACCAAGGCCAGGTCTTACCAGCACCTAGCCCAGGTACAGGTCAGCAAAAGGCCCAAGGCACTCTGAGATCTGCTCCCACTTGCCTACTACCTGTTAGCTTAGTCACTGAAAGAGCCTCTGGTGGTACACAAGTTACATGAAGTAGGTTCTCAGTGAATCCTGAGTAGGGGCAAGTGCTGTTCACTAGATTGATACAAATTCAAACTTGGCACCAATGCTGGGCCTGACACCAGTCAGAAAAAGTCTCAGGTTATACCAAGGCCAAGCACCACTTAACAGGTGTCTGCATATCTTCATGGTGAGGTAGGGTTTCGAGTTGCTAGAGGGAGAGTGGGAGGCTAGCAGAGGTCATTGGAACCAAACAGACTGAGATTTGCTTGTGTGAAGGGGTTGCTCTGCACAGGACTGGTGACCCCAGTAGGATGTGTGAGGTATAAAGTGGCCCTTGTGCTAGACCCATAAAATTCGATCTCTCTCTGATTCTGCCTAGACTTCCTAGAGAGCCTTCCAAGAGAGTTTCACCAGGGGCCAGGCTGGCTGTAGATACCTGACAATCCTGCAGGGCAGGAGCTCAGCAGGATGGGACCAGTGGATTCCTTGGGTGGGTGGGTGGCAGTGCAGGTTAGTGGTGCAGGATGGAAGGGAATAGACCATGCCTCAGAGGCACACAACTCAGTCTCTGCCACTCCAAGTCTGCCCAGACCTCTTCTTGCTCCCTCCAAGAAAATCTATTCCACAGAGCCAAACAGCTACTCCTTGGCTCAGCAGGGTGGGGCAGCAGGAAGTCAGGAGGGTGAGGCTATTGCATTCCTCCAGGCTGATGCCATATGGACAAGAGTGCTTGACCCAGGAAAGATGGCTTCTGTGAGTGGCGTGGGAGAAGGACTCAGTACCGAGACCCTGGCATCTGTCTCTTTAACTTTCCCACACAACTCAGTCTTTCTTCCCATGACTCCAGTTGGCTCTGAGCCGCCATCCCTCTCCTGGAGCCCAGGGTGAGTGGCTGCAAATGAGATTTTGTGTGTGGCCCTTTAAAAGGGTACCTGGGTTTCTAGCAGATTCTTGTCTCTCCCTGACGGACAGAATCCCCACTGATTTTCATAGCTAGATGTTATGTGAGCTTCTCTTCCTAGCTCTGCTGAGTGCCCACATAACATCTAGCTATGAAAATCAGTGGGGATTGAGACCCCACCCTCCTCACGGGGCAACCTTTATAGCTATGATATCCCTTTAGATTCTCAAGTAGGTGTGGGGCCAGCCCTTTTTGTGTCTCTGCCCTTTTTACTAGTCTTGATGTGGCTTCTTCTCTAAATATTTGGTTATAAGACTTCCATTCAGCTAATCTTCCTGTGGTTATTCAAGCTGATTGTTCTATATTTTAGTTGGAATTCTAGTTCAATCCTGGGAGGAAGTAAGTGTGACTTCCATCTACTCCACTGCCATCGTGGGCCCTGGTAGATGCAATTATTATCCCCATTTCTAGATTAGGAAATTGAGTCAAAGAGTATAAGTAACTTTAAAATCACACAACTAAAAAGAGGTGGAGCTTGGATCCAAACATAAGCTCGGCTCTCTGCTTCCACAGCAGTGCTCTCAGCCCTTCGTCACCCAACAGTGGCCTCCTGGTCTTCCTCCCAGCAGATGTCAGCAAACTCCCATTGTCCTGCAAGTCCATACCCCTGTCTGTATAGACTGAAGGCACTGAAGGCATTGAAATCCTTCCATGCTCTCCAGTCCTCTTTGGGGGTTAGAGTTGAACCACTCTGAATGTTCCTAATTGTACGATCTTGGAGCCTGTATTTTTCTGCCTGTTTCGCATAGAGATTGTGCAGCCTTGTTTCTTACTATTTCCTAACTCTATACAGTAATGTCTGTGCACAAATTTACCATCTAAAGAATGCGGTGAGAGAGATGAGGTTGATCTGACCAGCATTCATCTTTCTGGATCAACATGGTCTTCTAATCTGGGCTAGAATTTTGCTAAAAGTCTTTGTTACTAAAATTTAGACATTTATCCTCTGCAAGTCTCTGGAAGTTCTACCATGCTTCATAAACTCATATATTGTCAGAGTGCCATGCTTGCAGATGTTATAATCATGAATTCATGTTCTTTAGGGCTACTCGTTTTTCCCTCTTTGTTGCAGTGACTATTTGGGTGCATGGATAGACAAGTGCTGAGATATAATTCATTGGTGCCTCGAGACTTAAATGCAGCAACCAGGTGCTCTCCTCCTATCTCTTCACTATCTCAGACTGTAATTTCCTCTTGGCCCTGTTTTTGTTCTCCTTTCTGGCCCACAGATCCTTCTTCTTGATAGAGCAGATAAAAACAAACTAGATGAGTAATTCTGTTTCACTTTACCATCTCTAAATTTTTAAAATATATTTTATTGATTTTTTTTACAGAGAGGAAGGGAGAGGGATAGAAAGTCAGAAACATTGATGAGAGAGAGATATCGATCAGTTGCCTCCTGCACACCTTCTACTGGAGATGTGCCTGCAACCAAGGTACATGCCCCTGACCAGAATCGGACCTGGGATCTTTCAATCTGCAAGCCAATGCTCTATCCACTGAGCCAAACCGGTTTCAGCCCATCTCTAAATTAACTGTGTCATCTGCCCCAAGCCTAGGCCAATTTTCTCTTGTTCTTTTCTTGTTCTAAACATATTTCAGTGACTCCTATTGTTGTTCTATGTGTGCATTAACACGAAGCCCAGCCTTCTATTCCCCTGACTTGATTCTTTCATTTATGTAATTCCTTTGTATCTGCTCTTGGCTACCAATTCCTTCCTCCTGCCTTTGTAAGTATCCTTGAAATATATGAGCTCACTGCAGACATAGTGATATCTATGGATAACTGCCTCTCTTCTTCCTCCCCAGAGTTAGGTACGAAAAGGTAGTCAGAATTATATTATGTGGAGCCTCTGGTTTTTCTAGAATCTATTTTTATGATTAGACTGGAGTATAATCTAATTAGACTAATTCAACTAATCTAGATTAGAGCCTTTGACCATAGGATCTAGCCTAGTGCCTTACACATAGGAGGCCTGCAATGATGGTGACAACAACAGTCCATTTTTATTGATTGTTTACCATGATGGAGGCACTGTTCTAGGGGACTTTTATGCATTGTCTCCTTTAATGATCACAGTAAACATATAGGATAGGTCCTGCTCTTCATCATTATAGTGAGGAAGTTAAGATACAGGGAGGTGCCATTTGCACAGCTGTGAAGACAGAGTCAGGGGCCTGACCCAGTCTGTCCAGATTCCTGCGTGTGCCCTTTAACCTCCACATGATGCTGCCCTTGGAGTTTGGTTAAGACCATGAATCACACCTTCTTTTCCTTGGACTTGTAGAACTCTATTTTCCCACAGTCCCAGGAATACAAACTGCTATATTCCCTTCTTCGGCTCTTATAAATCCTATGATGACAAGGTCCTTTTTCTCTCCAAGAGCCAGTCACCTCCACTCTGTCATCCATCTAATTCTTCGTCATTGGCCAAAAATAGCTCCAAGCAGCAGCTCTCTGTGCTGCATTCTTGTCCTTCTGTGACATGGGATGGTCAGCAGAGCAAGGCTTGAGGTAAATAGCTGATCTGCCTCTGGCACAGTGGGACTCATATCAGACCCCTGATGATACTTCTGTCATCCCTCAGCCTGCAGGGAGCAGGGCTGATGATGGGGTGACAGGTGCACCCAGCCAGGTGGTCTGTGGAGAGCTGACCCTCTGTCTTGTCCCCTCCTCACTGAAATTTTCATACTCTGGGAATATTACTTTGAAGATTTTTCTTCAACTATGATTTACATGCAACCTATTGTTAAAAAGAATGTGAAATTATTTACAATAAAACATGTCTAATCTAGGACAGTTAAAGCACATTTTAGAGAGAGACAGTCCATGAAAATACTCACTAGTACTTCCTCAGCTCAGCAAGCCTCAGGGTAAGGCAGCAGAGGGGCAATTGCATGAGTTAATCCTAAATTTAGAGTAGCTAGTCTGCCCATGGGTCATAGCCAGAGTAATCCATCATTGTCATCAACAAAGAACCATAGTAAATTTGTCTTTAAACTTTAAGACCTAATTCACATGTTATACACACAGAACTCACACTATCCATTTGTCTTTCTGCTATTATTTTTAAGCACAGAATTGGTATAAGTCACAGTGGAACCTTTTAAATTTACCACATTTGCTTCAAGGGAAGCTGATTCTCTGGCCTAGTTCAGTTGTCGGCAAACTCATTAGTCAACAGAGTGGCAAACCTTGGCTTGCAAGCCACATGTGGCTCATGAGCCGCAGTTTGCTGACCACTGGCCTAGCTGCTGAACATGATTTCCAGGGAATAGCTGATAAGGAATGAATGAATGTGTTCATGGTCCTGTAACACCAGTGAATCAGTCCTATACTGATTGTGCCACAGACAATTCATTCATTAATGGGGTGTGTCCGCTAGCAGCATATCCCATTGTAACTGAGGCTGGCACTAGAAGAGTTCTGAGTCAGACGGATAGCCAGTAATATGACTCAGGACATCATGGGGCAGGGCAAGGAGCACAGTGACTTTGATAACCCTGTCCAGACATGCACCTACAATCACCTTGGTAGTTTCACATATGACTATGTCCATTCTACAGCCAGATGGGAAAATAGAGGGGAAACTTTGTCAGGGAAGGGTGGGCTTGTGAATTTCTATGCCATCAGAGTGTAACAGCACAGAAAGTGACCAAGGGAATCAGAGCAGAGATTCACTGAGGACTCTGGTGGGCATTTTCTTGCTTCCCTATGATTCTAAAGGGACATTTCTATAGTTCACTGAAAGAAATCATAGTGCTAAGGCAACCTGGAAAATGATTACTGGCCAGGTTCAGTTTAAAACAAATAGGTGTGCACAATGAACTATCTGGCAAGAGATCTCACTAAAACTCTCTTAGTTCTTTGTTTCCCTAATGTGTAGGTATTTAGGTAGATCTGGGTATGTGGGTATTTATGGGACACGTTGTAGTATTTTTTTAAAATATATTTTATTGATTTTTTTAAAGAGAAAAAGGGAGAGGGACAGAAAGTCAGAAACATTGATGAGAGAGAGACATCGATCAGCTGCCTCCTGCACGCCCCCCACTGGAGTTGTGCCCACAACCAAGGTACATGCCCCTGACCAGAATCAAACCTGGGACCTTTCAGGCCGCAGGCCAACGCTCTATCCACTGAGCCAAACATGTCTCGGCCAAGTTGTAGTATTTGTTGTAGGCAATAAAATCCTGTCTTCATGGCAGATCCATTTACTCCCAGCTCACATGGCTTTCGCTGATCTCCAGAGTAAACAGAAGTTATAGCAGTGACAGCTGGCACCCGAGTTCACTGTTTAATGCAGTTACTGTTTTACGTGGAGCCACAAACTCAGAGAACCAATCACGACTTAAACCAAGGAGGAGGACCCAGAGCAGGGTTTTGGGAATAGAATGTAGTCACACATCTTAATAGATACCATCAACCAAACTATAGTAACATGGACTTTTTAGAGCGCTACGGAACTTTGATGTTGTCCAGTCTTAAAAAACAAAACAAACAAAACAAAAAAACAAAAAACCCATTCCTCACTTTATAGAGCTGGAACCAGACATAGGTTAAATAAGAAATTCCTTGCCTACATAAACACACACACACACACACACACACACACACACACACACACACACAAACAAACAAACAAAAAAACCTAGTTAGTAGCAAAAATGGGATGACAGTCTTTATCTCTTGCTGCAAATCCAGATAGTTTTCAGCCATGGTAGGTTCAGGCTTAGGAAGTTATTCTCCAAAGCCAATCTGCTCACAAAAACAGTGTCTATAATTCAGTTGTGCTATTGCTGAGTAGAGTTTTCTCATTCCCTGGTTTTTGTCTGAGCAGCTAGGATTCCTACTGGTGTGGGAAACAGAGTCGGGCAAGTCTAGCCTTCTTTTCCATTAAGAAAATAGGATTGCTTATTAACCATAACAAATGTGAAAGAAATGGAAAGAAGAAACAAATGCTTATTAGGTACCAACTCTGTGGCAGGCACTGTGCTGGCGGGCACTTCACAGAAGCCCCTGAGGGTTCCAACAGCTTTTAGTTTACTTACAGGACTGGCCATCTCCCTTTTAAGATCTCACAGTACAAGTGAACAGCTCCAGGATTTGTTCTGTTCCACAGCCTGTGATTCTACCACTATTCTACACTGCCTCCCTTAGCATAATTAATAGGTATTATATGGCTAAACTGGGTTTATGCCGAGGTGTAAAGACACATATATTATATCTTATTTGTTAACTTTTCTCAGTCAATCACCTTTAAAGCAGCACTAGTCCCATCTCTAGGCTAAAACACACCATCATTAAAGCTCATTTTGAACCTCGTTCAGCCAGGAATTTGCCCAGAGTTATGTAACTCTGGAACAGCTTTGCACCAGGAGCCATTGCAGGAAGCTTTCGCTTACAGTATAAGAGAGGCAATTTGCCATCTGCATGAGTCCTCTTCTGCTTAGCACGTCTGGCTTTCTCAGCAGAGAGTGGATCTCCTCTGTGAGTTATTTTTGGGTACTGTGTCCTGCTCTCATGGTCAGGAATCTGCATTCTTAGGTCTGCTGGATATTATTTTGTCTATCATAAACAGATAGGAGAAAGCCACAGCAGTATACAATGTGTCAGTCTCTGTGGAGTTCTCTTTTCTAGGAAGCTAACATTTACCGAATACTGATGTCCCAGGCACCAAACTAAGCCTTTTCTCTGAATGGTCCCCCTATGAGCTCAGAGTAATCTTATGCCACACCTACCTGTTTCACAGAGGCGTAAACTCCTTAGGAAGGTCAAACAGCTCAGTCAGGTTCATGCAGCCATCAGGAAGCAGGGCCAAACTTCAAACCCAGGCTGTGTGCGCAAACAGCTGAGCTTTCAAACCCAAGGGCATGCTGCCTCCTGACTCTTTTTTTGTGCATTTCCCTGGTAAGAAGTTTTTCCTCCACCTGACCATTTTTTTTCCCATAGTTCCTGCTCTTGGAACAGGTTATTTCCAAGGTCCTTTCGAATATTGAAATTCCATAACTAATTAAAGTTATAATTTATGCAGTTTGATTAATTTACACCAATGCTTGAGCTCATTTATGACATTAATTCTTTTAGTAAAGGTTCCAATAGCTTTCAGTTTACTTATAGATCTCTTAATGTTATAGAAATCATGCTGCTTTCCTCAGAATAAAATTTAAAATCTGATTTTTTTTTTAATGTAAGGTTTAAAAACTTACTTGAAAAAGTTTTACCATGTGCACAACAGATCAGTTTTCCATATGGACCAAAATAGTCACTCTAAGCTCCTGTTCTCTTGGTCGCCTTTCCCTAGTCTCACAGATGCAGTGCTAATTGCTTGCAGCTTCAGGTCCTTTTTAACATGAGGTAACAATTTGAGCGTCTTGGGTTTGACTGCTGCGTTTGTTAGACATGCCAGGCCTGGAACTGGTGTTGGCTCTTCAGGATGCCGAATCCACACAGAGATCAACTCATCTGAACGTGGAGAAGCTTCTGGGAGAACCTCCCCTTGTGCTCCTCTCAGACTTGATATGACCAGCAGTGTGACAGATAGTTTCCACAAACCCTGGCAGTCTGGGCATCGGCCCTTTGGACCAGGTCAGGCACCTCCGAGTGAGCTATGCATGTGGGAGGATGGTTCTGGGAGGGGTGTTCATTCACAGACCTCTTCAGTGTCTGAGTGGCTCTTTGCAGCAAAAAACAGACACCACTTGGGATACATATGAAGTTCATTTCATCTGGGTTGAGAGACAAAGAAGACCAAAAAAAAAGGGAATGACAGGACTCTGTAATCTCTGTAATTAGAGAGCCATGGGCATAACTTTGGAGAATATCTGGACCTTGTTTTGCTCACACCTATTTGTAGTTCTGGTCCCTGGAGTCAAGCCTGGGTTCCAACCAAGCTGCTGCTATTAATGGCTCTGCAGTGATGAGGACATCACCTGAACATCTAAACCTCGGTTTCCTCACCTGCAAATTGGGATAATAGTGCCTCCCTCATGGTGTGTTTGAGGACAGGTGATGAGGATGCTGAAGGTCCAGGCTCTCTGAGCTCTTCTGTGGCTACACGGTGCTGTTTTGACGCCCTCTTTCCCGTCCCCAATCAATACAGGTTCATGCAAACTAGCATTTTAGGAGCCTTACACAGCTGTGTGCCATGCAGTGCATGTGGGTTTGATGAGTTTTCAGGAAATGTAATTTTAAAATCGGATTTTAAATATACTTTGGGAGATACAGAAAGGTGTCCCATATCTGGTTGCTTTGTAAAGACTATAATACTTTGCTGAATTATTTTAATTTAGGCTTTTTAGAAATTATAATTTCACAGAATTGGACCTCCCACTCATGACTCCCTAGACTCTAGGGCCCAGAGAAACAAGAGCAACGAGCAGAAGCAGGCCCAGGCCCTAAGCTGGCAAAGACTTCACTAGAATGTTGAAGTTAAAGAGTCAGGATGGGTCTCTGTTGGAGGACAGTGGAGAAGGGTGCAGGGCTGTCTCCCAGGGAGCTGCCTGAGGCTGCCTTGGAGAGGGTGGTCCTCGCCTCACTCCAGAAATGATTCCCAGTAAGCCCTGGGGGAGCAGCAGAATTGTGCCTGACACACGGTAAGTGATGCATTGAACCATCTTTAGTACCAGTGTTATTATTATAGTGGTTGTCGAAAGATGGATTTGACTTGGTCTGTCTTTCCGAAAGGGTCCTCCATCTTCTAGAACTGAGGGGTGGATTTTTGTACCAGCGTTAAATAGCCATTGAAAGAGCAGTTTGACAACCTTGGGATTCATTCCACAAGTCATCTCAGACCTTCGGTGTCCACCTTACTCTCCTAAACAGCCAGGACCAGCAGAACTCTTGCTCGGCTGTTCCAGTTTCCCGGAACTATTGCTGTGTCCTGAGCCCTGCAGTAGTGGTGAGCACCTTGTGTATTCATCAGATGGGTGGATGGAAATGGGATGCAGCCAGGCTACTAAATCCACACTATCCTGCGTTTAGGCCTCAGAAATCTGATTCCAAGAATGTGCATCTTGCACTGCAATCTAGATGTCCAGAGGAAAGTTTTGGACAGAGTAACCCAGATCCAGGTCTGTGTCATTTAAAGCCTGGGTAAAATGGGGCAGAAAGAGCCCAGAATATACAGGTCTGAAACTTGGCTGGGAGTGTGGGATCCATGCTCCAAATGGCTGGTTTACCACCCTGGTGCCATGGGGCTGTGGGCAGCCCACGTGCTCATTTCCCCCTCTCTTCCTCCTCCTCTTATTTTTCTTCTCCCTTCTCCTCATATTTTCCTTAGTGGGAGAAACTCAGGAAATTATGGACCCAGGAGGTGGGTAATGAGACAGTAAGACCAAGACCCTGCTCTGATTGGGAACCGGTGAAATGAAGGACCCACCCTGGACTTTGAACACCAGCCCTCACCTGCCTCTGCCTGGATGTGGCCCTTCTGCCTGGAAGTCTGGTTCCTCGAGAGAGAGGACAAGTGTGAGGCCTGGGGTTGTATACCCAGGAAATAGGAAGCCATGGACTCAGAGCCAGTGCTGTTTCCTCCCTGCCTCCCATCCAATTCCGCCCCTCTGCCCCATGGTGCCCAGGCTGCCTGCGAAGCTTGGACTGGACCTTGCCAGGGGGTTCCTGAGAGGCTTACAGCTGGTGGCCCCGCCAGGCAATATGTCTCTGAACTTGCCTCCGAGGGGAGAAAGTGAATGCTCTTCATGGAGGTGCCCACTACGCAATCTGGAATTGCTTTCAATTGTTCCTAAGCGCAATGTCACATGAAGGCCTGAGCCCTGAGCCCTGAACCCTGAGCCTAGTCTTGCCTCCAGGGCATAAGAATGTGTGCAGGTGCTGCCCAGGGAAGGGCTTCCCCACCCTACATTCCCCAACAACTGTGTATTAAACTAGAGAAATTACCTTAGGCAAAAGAAGGGTGTCTTGTGAATGTCATGGCTCTTCCTGATGCCAGCAGCCAAGTATGCCTGTGGACAGGGGGACACTAGGGGCCAAGAGGGTGGTGACACAGGTGCAGTTGTGTGTGTGGTGTGGGGTGGGGCTGATTCTGCTCCTGGGTTCCTGAAGAGCCCCAACTTCCCTCCTATGTACCTCGACCTACTGCAGGCTGCTGCAAGGCCCCCAGTGCTGGCCAGCCCCACAGCCCGAGTGTGCACAGCTGTCCAGTCACACTTAGGCCCTCTTCTCAGGGCTCCTCTTGGGCACAGCAGAGGAGGGTCTTCCATCCGGGAATCTCACAGTCATCAAAGGCTTCAAATTTGTATGTTATCGCCAAAGGAAAAGATTTAAAGGAGGAAATGGTCATCAGTTTTAAACTTCTGCCAGACTTTGGTACCAGGTCCATGAATTTAAAAAATAAATTACGTTATTTAAAAAATGATATTGTCTTAAGTGCCTGAATTTTTGAAACGCTATTTAAGCATTTCTTTGTTTTAACATACCTGCAGCCTCAGAGAATGGAGGTGTCCCGGGCCGCTCTTTACCTCCAAGTAGCCCATCGGCCACAACCCCCTTGGTAGGCTGTGAGAAAAACTGTTCCTTTTCCACATTGTCATTTCAACCCAGAAAATCTAAGCTGCAACTTAATTAGTTACAGCCACTGACCTATAATGAAAGAGGCCTTTTAGGTTAGGCATGAACATTTCAACCTCTTCCTCTACTGTAAGCACTCTTCTCACACCACAATAAGGCTGCCTTACTTACTTACTTACTTACTTACTTACTTACTTACTTACTTACTTTCTTACTAGGCCTGTCCAGCTCTGGGGGAAATGGCAGGCAGATTTTCTTGAAACCTTTATCCTTAGACAATGGGGTTCAACCATGGAATCAAGGAGTGGGGAGAGGGTAGGGGTTAAAAAACAGATGCCTGGGTCCTACCCCCAGATATTCTGATTTACTTGACATGGGGTGTGATCTGGGCCTTGGGAGTTGTACCAGCTCCCCAAGTAATTTAATATGTAGCAGTTTCAGCAATAGTGCCCTAGGACCTCGGTTGGCAAACACTAGCCTGCATCAGAATAATGGGGAGAGGGGGGAGCGCTTGTTAAAAATCTGATCGCTGGGCCTCATCCCCATAGTTTCTGAACCAAAGTCTCTGGATGGTGCTCCATAATTAGTATTTCTAACAAGCCCCCAGGTGATGTGATGCTGCTGGCCCTGGAACCTCTGTCATAAAAGGAAGCCAGAGAGATGAGCTGGGGAGGAACATGTGAGTGAATGCACAAAGATCCAGCTGTTTCTTATTCTCAAACTCTACTAAGGATTCAGAGGCACTGACTGCCCCCCCCCCCAAGTCCCAGGAGTCTGAGTCACCAAAGCTGATGCTGTGCAGAAATCCCAAGTGCAGTTGAACTGGGTCCAGGCAGCTGGGGTCTCAGTTGGTTGGATAAGGCACTCTGAAACAGAGTCTAGATCAGCTCCATCCAGTGAGAATACAATGCAAGTCACAAATGTGAATAAAAATGCAATTTCATATTTTCTAGACACATTAAAAAAACTAGAAAAAGTAATATTGATTTTAAATATATATATATATATATATATATATGTATATATATATACATATATATAGTAAACAATTCCAAAATTGTATCATTGTAACATGTCATCAACATTTAAGAAGAAATTTCCAAATAGTGTTTTAAAAATTATGAATAGAGACTTAAAATTTTTAACCAAATATGGATCATACTATACTTACTGCTCTGCCATTTACATTTTTTATTGTGGAAAATATTCATACCATAAAATTGTCCATTTTGACCATGTTTAGCTGTATAGTTTAGCAGCATTAAGTACATTCACATTGCTATGCAGCCATCACCAACATCCATCTCCAGATCATTATCTTCCCAAACGGAAACACCACACCCATTAAACAACAACTCCCCATTGCCCCTAACCCCACATCTAGCAACCACCACTCTGTACTTTCTATCTTTATGCATTGATTTCTCTACCTACCTCATATAAGTGGAATTATACAGCATTTGTCCTTTTTTGATGGGCTTATTTCACTCAGCATATCTTCACGGTTCACCTCTGTTAATCGGATGTGTCAAAATTTCCATCCATTTTAAAGCTGAATAATATGCCATTTTATATATAGACCACATTTTGTTTACCCATTCATCTTGGGTTTCTACTCCCTTTTGATCATTGTCTGCTTATGTTCTTTTAAATAATATATGGTGGTCATTTTTCCATGTGAGCTATAGAGCTATTTTATCCTTCTTAATGACTGTCTAATGTTTCATTGTATAGATGTGCCTAGTCTGTAATCACACAGAAGTTAGTAGTATAGTGGGGATCTGAACCAAGTTCTTTATGGTTCCAAAGGCTGAACACTTTTCACCATCCCAAGAGTCACAAAGGATATGTATAGTTTGAGCCATCACATGGCCAGCAGGGTGTTAGGCAAGTATAGAATAATGTGATATAATTTGATTGGGTCCCGAGAAGATTCTCACCAATAAAGTGATGAGAGTGGTGGCAAATGTAGCCTTAATTTAGGAGTCACTACTCTGTGCTCTCCCATGATATAGTTATTGCCAGTTCTCAGTTATTGCTGACCTGGCCCCTCTCAGGGTGGCTCTGGATTAACAAGTAGTAGCATCTTTTGGCCAGAAGGAACCTTAGAGTTCATCTGGCCTACCCCTTTGCTGCAGGAGAAGAGGAAACGGAAGCCTGTGAGATGGGCCTGCTGCATGAGGGTTTCCTCTGCCTCTACCCCCAGATGTGGTTGCACTGAGTAAGATGAGAAAAATGCTCCACACTTTCCCATCCCTATTTCATTGACTCATAGCCACTCTGTTGTTGCTGGAAACTCCTTTGTCAGTCGGATATATCCTCTCACAATCTGGGACTGCTGACTCCCAACTGCTCCCCTGCCAGCCCGATTGCCTCCAACTGCCTTCCTCTGCTGGCTATCTTTGGTAGCCATCTTGTGACCACAGTGGGCAGCCATCCTATGCAAGGGTGTGATGGTCAATGTGCATATTAACTCTTAATTATATAGGATATTTGTTTTCTGATCACTTCTATTTTCTTCTCTTCCTTCCAAGAATGAAAAATCAACCTGGGTATCACTAAGAGGATATTCCCTGAAGAAGATGACAGGTGACAGTGGATATGTCACCCAACTTACTTTGTTTTACTATGCAATTGAAATTTCTTCCACGGGGGATGAGGCCCTGTGTTATTGGAATGTCTGTATTCAGGGAGGCCTTTTACTGATTTGCCAAGTTTTTATTCTATTGTCTTGCTCTCATTGGCTGATCTGGTCTCTACACTGATTAATTAGTTTCAAATCCCTTCCTAGTGATCTAATAAAGTTGGCTTATTTATTTCATGTTGGAAAATTCTGAGGATGTTTCATTTAGACTCTGATGAGGGCATGGTTTTCTAACATCAGTCAACATCAGTCTTCTGAATTCCCAGAACAAAGCTGAAACCATGGCAGGGTCTGCCTGCTGCCAGGCCTGGATGCTCTCACACAAACAGCGCTGCCTGCTCATGGGGCAGTCTGTTATGTCCTTTCATCAAAGACGCCAAGAGACTGCTGTCTTTTCACCTCTGGAGTTTGTCTTGTTGGTTCTGAGCATCAAAACCTATTGAGTCAGGTAGGGGCCTGCTCGCCATCCATTTCTGCCACTGGGGCCAGGACGGAGCCCAGCACAGGCTGCCTGATTTATAAATGCCTTCTTTTTTCCTGTGACCCCCGAGGGAGAGGTCAGGGTAAAAGTCCCAGAGTCAAATGCTTTCTGTTCTGTCAGAAAGAGAAATGGATGGTCAGATACAAGTAGCCTCCAAGGGGAGAAGGGAATTCAGCAAAGCCAGTTCCCCTTCGGGATGCAGGACTGACTCACGGTGCTCAGTGAGATGCCTCTGGGGGTGTGGTTACTCGGAGGCTGGACTTAAAATTACTTTTCCGATCAGCAACCGCCAGGATGCAGGGAGCTTGTTTATTTAACACGATCAGACCACCATATCCAACTAATCCCTCCTTGCATACCTCCCCAAGATAGCTGTCATAAAAATGCGTCAACATGCTCTTGGAGCTCTTAGATACCTTAACGTCCCCAGCAACGCCTGCCCTCGCTGGGGCTTTCCAGGCAGTGGCCGAGGTGCCACTCGGTGGGTGGGAGGGTTCTTGTACATTTCCATCAGGCCACGAAAGAGCCACCGCCACAGTGAGCTTTCCCACAAGGCGGCCTCCCTGCGAGGCAGGGCTCAGGGAGCTGCTGTGCAGGCTGCAGCATCAGGCTGACTCATTTGTCTTCATTAATGTTGCTCAGAGCTGAGGCTTTGTCACATATATGATTATGGGAGATGTGATTCTTCTGAATGTGTAAACAGAGCTCTAGTGCGAGGCTGCAGGCAGCAGCCTGGAGAGGAGCTTTTCTGCTTTGGGATGGCATCTGCTTTCCATTCCCCCCCAACGCCCCCTCCCAGGTCTTCCATGTCAGGATATGGTTCTTGGAATGATAAGGGTTAGGAATGTGGTGGCCTGGTCCTCGGCTCCAGAGGCTCGCCTTTGCCCACGTCACCTCACTGAGTCTGCCCTGTCCTTTCTCCCTCCCCTCAGCTCCACACTCACCAAGTCCCTCAGCTTAACCACCTTCACGTCCCTTACCTTGATCCCTTCCCCTCTCTTCCTCCAGGGTCCTCTCATCTAAGGCCACCATCCTCTCATGGCTGGATTCCTGCAATAGCCTCTTACCCACACTTCCTACCTCCAGTCTTGTTTCCCTCTAATTCCTTCCCTACCCTGCTGATGTTTTAATCTTTCTGAAAAGCACATCAATTTGGATCACTCTTCTTCTGCTTCATATGATCTAAGGCCCTCGAGACTAGGCCCAAGAACTCTCAGCTCGAGTATCAGTGTGCTCATTCCCTTACCCCTGTTCCCACCTTCTCCCCTCTTTTGGGTTATACTTTGTCACAGGGGCCCAGAACAGTTCTGCTTTGTGCCTAACATCATAGGGTTTTTAAGTCAAGCAATTTTGAAACTGTGAATTGTTCAAATTAACTCAGGGAAACTAAGCATGATCCTTCTCCAGGGATTGACATGGCTTTTCTGAGCTGCTTTACTCAGGCCATTTTAGATGCAAGAAAGAGAACAATCGGGCTACCAGAGGATGAGAGGGGGATTTATTAAAGGGTATGCATGCTGGAACCCAGAAAAGTAGCTACAGGAGGGGCAGAAGCAGGACAGTTCCACGGCCCAGCCAGTATCAATTTCTCTCTCTCTCTCTCTCTCTCTCTCTCTCTCTCTCTCTCTCTCTCTCTCTCTCTCTCAGTTTCACTGGCTCTGCCTCTCCCCATTCTCCGCACTTTCTCTCGCCAAGCTTCCCCTGCTTCACCATCATGTACACAACCCAAAACAGCAGTCACAGACCCGGGTCTCCATGGGCCCACTTAGTATCCCACATCCACTACAACTTCCTACTGCCTGCGAGGACCTGCTGGTCCTGCCTCGGCTCTGAGCCAGGCTGCAGAGGTCCTGGGTTCTGGCAAATCTGGGGGTTGGTTGTCCTTGCCAGAACTCTTTCCCTCATTCTTCCCATGGCTTTGACCCTCCGGGGAGTTACCGCCTTCTCGGATACGGGCTGGGAATGGAGGCAGCTTATCAATGGGAGGCTGTATTATTAGTTTATTAAGTTAACTGTCCTAGTAACTAAGTACCATAACAAAGCAACAAAGGAGGTGGTGTTAGTAATAAAGAACCATGAACTGGGTGGTTAAACAACAGGCAGGTATTGTCTCACAGGTCTGGAGGCCAGGAGTCTGAAACCCAGGTATTGGAAGGACTAGCTCCTTCTCCTCAAAAGGAACTGAGAGAAGGAGCTGCTCATGCCTTCTCCTAGCATCTGCCTCCTCCTGCTTCTGCACTTGTTGGAGGCATTTTTCCTGTGTCTTTAGATTACCTTCCTTCTCTGATGCCTGTCTTTGTATCTGAGTTTTCCTTTTTTATTAAGGAAACTAGGTGTATTGGATTAGGACCCACCCTACTGACCTCATCTTACCTTGATCAGGTCATGTTCACAGGTCCTTAGAGTTAGAACTTGAATATCTTTGCAGGGAACACAGTTCAACCCACAACAGCCTAAGGGCAGTAGGCCTCGGTATGCTCCCCTCCCAGGCCTCCTTAGGAGCATCCTAGAGAGCCCACTTTGCCAATGCTCTAGACAGGACTAGATAATGGAGTAGAGATGTTAGGTTCACATTCAAGGCCCCACTTATAAGAACCTTATAAATTCCAAGTAAGCACACTGTGAGGCATTAGTTTATTAAGTTAACTGTCCTAGTAACTAAGTACCATAACAAAGCAACAAAGGAGGCGGTGTTAGTTAAAAAAGAACCATGAACTGGGTGGCTAAATCAACAGGAAGGTATTATCTCACATGTCTGGAGGCCAGGAGTCTGAAACCCAGGTATTGGAAGGACTAGCTCCTTTTCTTTAGAAGGAACTGAGAGAAGGAGCTGCTCATGCCTTCTCCTAGCATCTGCCTCCTCCTCCTTCTGCACTTGTTGGAGGCATTTTTCCTGTGTCTTTAGATTACCTTCCTTCTCTGATGCCTGTCTTTGTATCTGAGTTTTCCTTTTTTATTAAGGAAACTAGGTGTATTGGATTAGGACCCACCCTACTGACCTCATCTTACCTTGATCAGGTCATGTTCACAGGTCCTGTCAGGAATGCCCCACTGCTTCCCAGTCAGGAATGTAGCCTTTTGGTTTTATAAATTCTATAGGGAAAGATTATCTATAACGTGGATAGGTCCATGGCTCTGCTATAGTAACTGTCAATGTAGTCAATAACAATTACAACAGTAACGCTAATAATATACTACGTGCGGTGCATTACAAATATCAAGCGTTTCATAAACATTATTTTATTTGATCCTCACAATAACTACGTAAAATAGAAAAGGCAGATTTTGTTTTATTTTTTTATTTGTATTGAGAAATAACTGACATAAAACATTATATTAGTTTTAGGCACACAACATGATGATTTGGTATTTGTATATATGGCAAAATGATCACCACAGTAAGTCTAGATAACATCGGTCACCAGAGTTAGTTACAGATGTTTTTTCCTTGTAATGAGAATTGTTAAGATCTCTCTTAGCAACTTTCAAATGTACAGAATAGTGCTATTAACTATAGTCACCATGCTGTACATTATATCCCATGACTTACTTATAACTGCAAGTTTGTACCTTTTGATCAGCTTTGTCTATTTCACCCAAAACCCCCACCTCTGGCAACCACCAATCTGTTATCTAAGAGGTTTTTTTTGGTTTTTTTTTTTTAGATTGCACATATAAGTGAGATCATACAGTATTTCTCTTTATCTGTCTGACTTAATTTCATAGCATGCCCTCAGGGTCCAATCATGTTGTCACAAATGGCAAGATTTCATACTTTTTATGGATAAATAATAATCTGTATGCACATATATATACACACATGAAGGATAAATAGAATTCATTTCATCGCTG
>PVJN01035289.1:0-22201 GCA_004026805.1 Lasiurus borealis
AATTTTAAGAAATGAAAGAAGACAATCCCTGTTCTTATTTGGTTAATAACATAGAAAAAATTGAAGTGACCAAATTTCAGTGAAAGATCAATATGATACAAAGCTTACATTTTTTTATTATGGTAAAACATACGTAAAAAATTTTACAATTGTAATCATGTTTAAGTCTACAACGGAGTGGCATTTAAGTGAAATAACAATGTTGTGCAACCGTCACTCCTATCAATTTCCGGAAACTTTTCATCTCTAGCAGAAACTATATCCACTAAATAGGTACTAAGCCTCTCCATAGTGTACGTGGAGATGATGTGTAAAATATGTTCTTTGTGGAATATCGGGGAGAAAGGGATGCAAGGGCATGTGAGGTGAAAAGAGTTGGGAGGTGAGGGAAAGATAGTGGTGCCTTTATGTGCAGTAGAAACAAGCTGCAACCCTCAGGAAGCACCGGCTGGGAATGCAGGGCCTGGGTTGTGTGCTGGCCCTCACTTGACCAGTTGGCGGGTCAAGAAGCTGTGAAGCCAGGCTATGAGGCCAGATTGTCTCGATCACAAAATACTAGTACATGCCTTCTGGTTCTGGGGTGAGTTGAAAGAAGGCCCTGAGACATGAGTCTGAAGGTAGATCTGAAATGACAAGAAACGGGCGTCATTGGAAGTTTTCTAGCTTGGAATAGGAGCAAAATCAAACAGAGAAGAAAATGTGGCAGAAGCCATTGGGATCTCAACGGTTTGAAGGTCCTGGCTTAAATCCACATAGCGGTGTGAAAGTTAAGTCATGCTTGTCCCTTGCCTGACTGTTCATCTCAGCTCTCTCTCTATTTACAATTCTAGGGGACTGAAATGGCTAAGTATTTCGAATCTCTGGTCAGAAACGACCCTTTCTTTGAAATTCCTGCCAAGAGGCACCTTGGCCTGGTGGTTTTTCGTCTCAAGGTAATGTCCTCTCCCGAGGCTACGAGCGACGTTATTCGTGATCGCTTTGCACATTGGAAACTGTTAATGCTGGGCTTTGGGGAATGCTTACAGGGGATGTGGCACAGACTCCGCTTCTCTTTGTCCTTCATACAGGGTCCTAATTGTCTCACGGAGAGTGTGTTGAAGGAAATAGCTAAAGCTGGCCGAATCTTCCTCATCCCGGCCACTGTCCAGGACAAGCTGATCATCCGCTTCACCGTGACCTCCCAGTTCACCACCAGGGATGATATCCTGAGAGACTGGAATCTCATTCGCGATGCCGCCACTCTCGTCCTGAGTCAGCACTGTACCTCCCAGCCGAGCCCTCAGGCCAGGGGCCTCATCCCCCAAACCAGGGGCCCCAGAGCCCTGAGCACTGGAGTGGCCCTTCAGTCCCTCGGCGGGGCTGAGGATGACCTAGCCCAGGCCCGCAGGGTCGTCAAGCAGCCTCAGCGCATGGGGGCCGGTCTTGTGGGGAGGGAAGACGGCCGCCCCCTAGAAACCCTGCTGGACCCACCTGACGACTGCTTTTCCGAAGAGGCCCCCGCCGTGGCCAAGCGCAAGCTGTCCTCCTTCCTGATCAATTACTTGTCCGTGCGGAACAAGAAGAAGGCTGTGCGTTCTCTCAGTTGCAACAGCGTGCCTGTGAGCGCTCAGAAGCCACTGACCTCAGAGGGCCCCGTGAAGGGTGGAGGCTCCTCCGCGGTCAACATCTTCTCTAGGTTTCCTGAAGAGATGATGGTGCTGAAGAAAAGTACCTTCAAAAAACTAATCAAGTTCTACAGCGTCCCCAGCTTCCCCGAATGCAGCTTGCAGTGTGGGCTGCAGCTGCCCTGCTGTCCCCTGCAGGCCATGGTCTAGACCAGGGGTTCCAGCGGAGGCTCCGAGCCCCTGGGAATTGTCCGCTGAATTTGTGTGCTTATGTGAATGTGCATTTTTATGGGGGGACGGCTTATAATTTTCTTTCAGATTCTCGTAGAGGTTTTATGACTCATAAAAGGGTACAAAGGAAGAGTTTAAGCCAGCATGGCCCAGAAGGTTCTAGCAGTTTGGTCAGAGAAAAAGGGCCCAGAGAAAAAGGACAGGCAGCTTCTGTGGTTTAGCTTGTGATATGAAATGTAATGTCGAAATAAACAGTGCTTGTCTATGAAAAAGAAAAAGCATATCCTGTGTGATTTAATCGACGGCTGAAATGTTAATTAATCAACCAGCGCATATCCTGGAGCCTAAATGCATGTACTTTTAGATTCTGCTTTAAAAGTAATTTTTCAAATTGATTTCAGAGAGGAAAGGAGAAGGAGAGAGAGATAGGAACATGAATGATGAGAGAGAATCATTGATCGGCTGCCTCCTACACTGAGGATCGAGCCTGCAACCTGAGCTGTGCTCTGACCGTGCCCTCTTGGTTCATAGGTCATTGCTCAACCACTGAGCCAGCCAGGTGAATTCTGATGTTAGAGGATCCTGAAGATTTGTTTTTGACTGTGAAAAAGAGAGCCTGGAGGAGCTCTCGATATGAAGAAAGCAGGCACTGTGGCTTATAGTTTGTAATAAGAGAGGACTATGCTAACTATCCGTTACATCATGAGATGTAACAACCAACCGCAAAACAACCGGATCATGGATCTGCAGGAAAGTGGGACAATGAACTACAAGCGATGGAGAGCTACAGGAGGGTGGCAGTGACCTACTGGCACATGGATTGGTGCGCAGGGCTATTAGTAGTTTATAAATGAGGAAACTGAGGTTCCAGGTCACTCGGTGTGTAAGTAGCCAAGCCCAGGTGTTCCTGTTTTCGGTAAAACCCATGCTGTTTTCTCTGTACAATACTGTCAAAGGTTGTACTTGACTGGAGGCTCTCATTCCAGTAGGCCATCTGGTCCTTCTGTACATTTACATTTTCTTCCTCTAGGGATTGTCTCAGTTTTCTGGACCCTCAAATAAACACTCTGTTCAATGGCAGCTTGCTCATAGTTAGTTCATAGGCCAAAAATTTAGTTTCTTTCCATCTCAGAGGGCACTTTTTTCAGGGAGTGGCTCTGAAATTGGTTATATCAGCAATATCAAAGGTAAACAAAGCTGCAAGAACAGATTTTAATCGGTAATTTTATTCAGTAACTAGAGGCCCAGTGCACAGCATTTGTGTATGGGTGTGTGTGTGTTTGTGTGTGTGTGTGTCCCTCAGCTCAGCCTGTGTCCTCTCCAATCTGGGACATCCCTCTCACAATCCAGGACTGCTGGCTCCGAACCACTCATCTAACTGCCTGCCTGATTGCCTCTAACCACTTCTGCCTGCCTGCCTGATCACCCCCTAACCACTCCTCTGCCAGCCTGATCAACATCTAACTGCTCCTCTGCCAGCCCAATTGCCCCTAACTGTCCTCCTCTGCTGGGCTGGTCACCCCTCACTGCCCTCCCCTGCTGGTCTGGTAACCCCTAATTGCCCTCCCCTGTAGGCCTGGTCTCCTCCTCCCTCAACTGCCTTCCCCTGCAGGCCTAGTCCCTCCCCCGACAACTGCTCTCCCCTGCAGGCCTGGTCTCTCCCCAACTGCCTTTCCCTGCAGGTCTAGTCCCCCCAAATTGCCCTCCCCTGCTGGCCTGGTCACCCCAACTGCCCTCCCCTGCAGGCCTGATTGCCCCTAACTGCCATCCCCTATTGGCCTGGTCACTCCCAATTGCCCTCTCCTGCTGGCCTGGTCACCCCTAACTGCCCTCCCCTGCTGGCCTGGTCACCCCAACTGCCCTCCCCTGCAGGCCTGATTGCCCCTAACTCCCCTCCCTTGCTGTCCTGGTAACTCCCAACTGCCCTCTCCTGCTGTCCTGATCATCCACAACTGCCCTCCCCTGCTGGCCCTCTTGTGGCAGCCATCTTGTGTCCACATGAGGGCATCCATATTTGACCACATGGGAGTGATCATCTTGTGTGTTGGAATGATGGTCAATTTACATATTACCTCTTTATTATATAGGATAATTACTATTGCAATAGGGAAAAAGTCTAACAGGAACTGGATTCAACTTTGACTTGTCTAGAGGTCACTGGGTATTTTAAAGGGAGAAAGAGGGTGTAGGGAGGGGGTTCACATGGAACTCAATAGAGTCTGGGAAGTGAATAACTGCAAAAAGCAAGAAGAGGGATTTGGTCCATGTGACAGCCACTTGGGTTTGTTCTCTGGTGCTTACTAAAGTTAGGTTCCTACCGTCCCACAGAGGCTGGAAAGAGGAGCCCATCTTCAGGTCTTGGATAGAAAACACTTTGGCATCCTTGAGTTTTTCCTGGCAGGTACTTTAAGGGGGCTCATGTCATCCTACTCTAGGATGGTGGCCTTCACTGTCAGAAAGTTAGTGTTTGTTCACCTCTTTATAGGACAAGGTTGAGGCCATGCTCACAAGGGGGCAACAAGGAGCCTGGCATGGAATTTGGTCAAGGAGAGAATCTTTGTCAAGAGCTTAACGTTAAAAAAAAAAAGTTTAACATTTCATGACATCTGTTCCCTATCAGTGGTTCCTGAACTTTGCTGCATACTGGAATCACCTGAAATCTTTAAAAATGGGTAAGATTAATCAAGTGAGGTGACCTGCCCTAAGAAAAAAAAACTGAAGCCTGGCTCCCACTCCATTAAAATCTTATCTAATTGGTATGGGGTGGACCTGGGCTTTGGATTTTTGACAGCTCCCCTAATAGTTCTAGTGTGCCACCGTGTTGAGGAGCCACTGCTTTAGAGTTCCTTGCTACTCAAAGAGGGGCGTGTGGACCACAAGCATCCCCAGGTGCTGCTTCTGCACCCAAAAACTTGGGAAGCATTGCTCTAGGCCTGCGGTTCTCTAGTTGAGCCTGCATCGGAATCACCAGCAGGGTTGCTCAAACAGATTGCTGGGCCCATTCCAGCGGTTCTGATTCAGCAGGTTTGGGACACGGCCTGATAGTTAGCATGTCTAACAAGTTTCCAGGTGCTGCTGCTGGTCCAGGACCACACACTGAGAACCACTGGTCTACCAGGAAGTGTTTCTTCCGGTGAGTGTCAAGGGGGAGCTTAGTGAGGCCAATGAGCTGAGTAACTTTTGGCATGCACCGAGCCTCTCAGGTGCCAGTTTTCCTTTCATCAAATAAAGGGGTTTGCTTTTAACTTTGCTACAGCAAATGATATGTATTTGTATATCTAGAAAATAAATATGTTCTGTCAATGTGAATTTTTAAGAACAATTGGGGGCTAAAGGTGACAAAGTGCAGGTTTGGGCTGGGCCTTTCCTGAGGCTGCACTTTGAGTCCCTCCAGATCTAAGATGTGAGCCTCAGTTAATAAAATATAATCCTGCTCTGAAGAGCTGAATTACACTAGACACTCATGATGCATAGCTCTGGATGCTTTTACTCTGTGTCAGTGGTTCTCAAAACGGGGCAACAGCCAGGATTTGTTAGAAATGCAAATTCCAATTCTAATGGGCCCCAGCAGTCTGTGTTTAAATAAGACTTCCAGGTGATCTCAGTGTTCCAGCTTGAGGATCACTGTTCCATGCGAACTAGAAAACTCAGGTCATCTATTTGTTCTCTCTGCTACGCCCCCACCCCTGCTCCCGCCCCCGCCCCCCAACGTTTGAATGGGGAACCAGATATTTATCCAGGTGGCTAAATGAAAAAGCAACACATACTTATTGGCTACTGTGTGCCTGGTACTGGGTATACAATGATGAGCAAGATACTGCATAAAAGCATGACATTTGTGCAAAGGGAAATTGAGGATCATAATGGAATAGACCACCAGCTACATAGACATACATACTACAGCACGGCACTTGGTGCGCTCTGGGGCATAGCAGCCACACTGACTAGGAGATCTGTATTGGCCAGTCAGCCCCCTCCCCATGAACAGTGCCGAAGGGATGGTGTGACATGTTCTTCCTGGTCACTTTACAGACTCATGTAACCTCATGCAGGGGAAGGCAGTTGTGGGAGGGACTATTGCCTCTTTATAGACTTCATGCAGCCCCACCAACTGTAATGACAAAACAATTGCTGTTGAAAAGTTAAAACACAAGAACAGAATCTTTCTTTTTTAAAAAATGTATTTTTATTTATTTCAGAGAGAGAAAAGGAGAAGGGAGAGAGAGAGAGAGAGAGAGAGAGAGAGAGAGAGAGAGAGAGAGAGAGAAACATCAATGATGGGAGGGAGTCATTGATTGGCTGCATCCTGCATATCCCCTACTCGGCATGGAGCCTGCAGCCCAGGCATGTGCTCTTACTAGAAATTGAATCATAACCTCCTGGTTCATAGATTGACGCTCAACCACTGAGCCGCACTAGCAGGAGCAGGACTTCCTTTTAGGGGTCGTCCCAGCCAACTTTCTTGAATGTCTGACCTGACTTCCTAGGTAGAGGCTTGGAGAACTTCATCACACTAGCGCTGAACACATCTCTCAGTCCATAGCAGGCACCCACTAAATGCTCTACAGAGTGGATGTATGATCACTTGTTGGCTTTTTGGCTAAGATCAAGTGTAGAGTGGATGTATGAGCCAGCATCCCACTAACAAATCATTCCTTAAGGTGGGTCACTGCACTTGATTATTCTTATCCATTTTTTTAAAAAAAATATTTTAATGATTTTTTACAGAGAGGAAGGGAAAGAGATAGAGAGCTAGAAACATCAATGAGAGAGAAACATCTATCAGCTGCCTCTTGCACACGCCCTACTGGGGATGTGCCCGCAACCAAGGTATGTGCCCTTGACTGGAATTGAACCTGGTACCCTTCAGTCCACAGGCCGACGCTCTATTCACTGAGCCAAACCAGTTTCGGCTAATCTTATCCGTTTTTATACTGGTTCTCATTAGCTTCCATTTCATGCTGATATTTCCTGGGTTTAACTCCAAATTATTTTGGTGCCCACAGCCTCTGATAAATGCACTGATTACATGTTTTCAAACATATATTTAAAATCAAAGACCTGTTGAGTGATTTACAAGGACTTCAGCTTTTGTTTTTAAAAATATCCATTGATACTTTTGATTTGTTCAGATATTCCTATGGCACAATTTCTAACCCTTTTAGAAGAGAAAAAATTAGTCTTCAGAATTGATTATCTGTAACAGATAATGTTTTTTTCTTTTTAAAATTATTATTTATTATTTTTTTATTGTTTAAAGTATTATATATAGCTACTTTCCGCCCCCCCCCATTGACCTTCCCTAGCCTCCCCTACCCCCTATTGCATGTCCTCATCTCCCCTCCCCACATTGCCTTGTGTCCATTGGTTGTGCTTATATGCATGCATACAAGTCCTTTAGTTGATCTCTTTCTCCCCCTCCCCAACACTCTCCAGCCTTCCTTCTGTAATTTGATAGTCTGTTCAGTGTTTTACTTCCTCTGTATCTATCTTTTTGTTCATCAGGTTATCGTGTTCTTTATTTTCTATAGGTGAGTGAGATCATGTGGTATTTTTCTTTCATTGCCTGGTTTATTTCACTTAGCATAATGCTTCCTGGTCCATCCATGCTGCTGCAAATAGTAAGAATTCCTTCTTTTTTATAGCAGCATAGTATTCCATTGTATAGATGTACCACAGTTTTCTAATCCACTCATGTCCTGATGGGCATTTAGGCTGTTTCCAAATCTCAGCTATGGTCAATTGTGCTGCTATGAACATAGGGGTGCATATATCCTTTCTGATTGGTGTTTCTAGTTTCTTGGGATATAGTCCTAGAAGTGGGATTACTGGGTCAAATGGGAGTTCCATTTTTAGTTTTTTGAGGAAACTCCATACTGTTTTCCATAGTGACTGCACCAGTCTGCATTCCCACCAGCAGTGCACAGGGTTCCTTTTTCTCCTCATCCTCATCAGCACTTTTCATTTGTTAGTTTGTTGATGATAGCCATTCTGACAGGTGTGAGATAGTACTGCATTGAGGTTTTGATTTGCATCTCTCAGATAATTAGTGACTTTGAGCATATTTTCATGTGTCTCTTGGCCTTCCTTCTGTGTTCTTTAAAAAAAAATTATTTAAGTCCATTGACAATTTTTTTATTGGATCATTTATCTTCCTTTTATTAAGTTGTATAAGTTCCCTGTAGATGTTGGAAATTAAAACTTTATCAGTGATAACATTAGCAAATATGTTGTCCCAGGCAGTGCACTTTCTTGTTGGTTTTGTTGATTTTTTTTTCTGTGAAAAAACTTTTTATTTTGATGTAGTCCCATTTGTTTATTTTCTCTTAAGTTTCTATTGCCCTAGGAGCAGTATTGGTGAAGAAATTCCTTCGGCATATATCTGAGATTTATCTGCCTATGGATTCCTCTAGTATTTTTATGGTTTCCCATCTTATGGTTAAGTCCTGTATCCATTTTGAGTTTATTTTTGTGTATGGTGTAAGTTGGTGATCTAGTTTAATTGTTTTACATTTATCTGTCCAATTTTTCCAACACCATTTATTGAAGAGACTGTTTTGACTCCATTCTATGTTCATGCCTCCTTTGTCAAATATTAATCAAACATAGTGGTTTGGGTCAATTTCTGGGTTCTCTGTTTTATTCTATTGGTCTATATGTCTGTTCTTGTGCCAGTACCAGGCTGTTTTGAGACAGTGGCCTTGTAATAGAACTTGAAATTTGGTATTGAGATTCCACCTACTTTGTTCTTCTTTCTCAGGATTGCTGTGGCTATTTGGGGTCTTTTTTTATTCCAGATAAATTTTTGGAGAGTTTTTTCTAGTTCTGTGAAATATGCCATAGGTATTTTAATGGGGAGTGCATTGAATCTATAGATTGGTTTGGGTAGTATGGACCCATGTTAATGATGTTGATTCTACCAATCCATGAACATGGTATGTTCTTGCATCTGTTTATGTCTTCTTCTAACTATTTTTTCAGTGTCCTGTAGTTTTCCATGTGTAGGTCTTTTATCTCCTTAGTTAAGTTTATTCCTAGGTATCTGAATGTTTTTGGTATGATGGTAAATGGGGTTGCTTTTTAGTCTCTCTTTCTGTAAGTTCACTATTGGTGTATAGAAATGCCATAGATTTCTTAGCGTTAATTTTGTATCATGCTACACTGCCGAATTCATTTATTAAGTCTAATAGTTTTTTGATGGAATCTTTCAGGTTTTTTATGTACAGTATCATGTCATTTGCAAATAAGGACAGCTTTACTTATTCTTTTCCAGTTTAGATGCCTTTTATTTCTTCTTATCTAATAACAATGGCTAATACTTAGTACTATGTCTAACAGGAGTGGTGAGAGTGGGCATCCCTGTCTTGTTTCTGTTCTTAGGAGAAATAGTTTTAGTTTTTGCCCATTGAGTATGATGTTGGCTGTGAGTTTATCATATACTAGAGGCCTGGTGCACGAAATTTGTGCACAGGGGGAGGTGTTCCTCAGCCCAGCCTACACCCTCTCCAATCTGGGATCCCTCTCACAATCCAGG
This sequence comes from Lasiurus borealis, assembly GCA_004026805.1. Classification (NCBI taxonomy): domain Eukaryota; kingdom Metazoa; phylum Chordata; class Mammalia; order Chiroptera; family Vespertilionidae; genus Lasiurus; species Lasiurus borealis. Next base: position 9,370 of record PVJN01035289.1, read on the forward strand.
ACTGCTGGCTCCCAACTGCTTGCCTGCCTGCCTTCCTGATTGCCCCTATCTGCTTCTGCCTGCCAGCCTGATCACCTCCTAACCACTCCCCTGCCAGCCTGATTGATGCCTAACTGCTCCCCTGCCAGCCTGTTTGCCCCTTACTGCCATCCCCTGCAGGCCTGGTCACCCCTAACTGCACTTCTCTGCAGGCCTGGTCCCCCCCAGCTGCCCTCCCCTGCATGCCTGTATCCCCCCTCAACTGCCTTTCACAGGAGGCCTGGTCCCTCCCAATTGCCCTCCCCCCCTGGCCTGATCACCCACAACTGCCCTCCCTTGCAGGCCTTGTCCCTTCTGACTGCCCTCCCCTACTGGCCATCTTGTGGTGGCCATCTTGTGTCCACATAGGGGCAGGATCTTTGACCACATGGGGGCAGCCATCTTGTGTGTTGGAGTGATGGTCAATGTGCATATTATCCTTTTATTCAATAGGATAGAGGCCTGGTGCATGAGTGAGGGCCAGCTGGTTTGCCCTGAAGGGTGTCCTGGATCAGGGTGGGTATTCTCTTGGGGTGTGGGGTGGCCTGGGCGAGGGGCCTGTGGTGGTTTGCAGGCCAGCCACATCTCTTCCTCCCCCTGGCGACCTAAGCAGTGGCCCTGGTATCTGGGATTTATTTATCTTCTACAATTGAAATTTTGTAGCCTAGAGTGTAGACAAGCTTCCTGCTCGCTCTGTGGTGGCAGCCATTTCTGTTGGGATTTATTTATCTTCTATAATTAAAACTTTGTAGCCTTAAGCAGAGACCAAGACAGACCAGGACTGCAGAAGCTTGGCTTCCTCCATTGCCGAGGAAACCAAGCCTCTCTCCTGCTTGCTCAGTGGCCACAGCCATCTTGGTTAGGGTTAATTTGCATACTGGCTCTTGATTGGCTTGTGGTTGTGGTTTGTGGGTGTAGCAGAGTGATGGTTAATTTGCATATTACTCTTTTATTGGATAGGATGGCTTTTATTATATTTACAGTGGTACCTCGAGATACGAGTGCCCTAACATATGAGATTTTTGAGATACGAGCCGTCGAGCAAGCGGTTTTTGCTTTGAGATATGAGCAACATTTGAGATAGGAGTAATCATTTGGATTGGCCGGCTGCACATGACCCACCAGTTTACCGTGACTAGAGCATCTCATAGTTTCCTAAGCCTCAAGGTCACGGAACGAATTAAACTTGTATTTTGAGGTACCACTGTACTATTCCCACCTTGCTGAGCGTTTTTATCAAGAAAGGGTGTTGGATTTTGTCAAATGCTTTTTCTGCATCAATTGATATGACTATGTGATTTTTATCTCTCAATTTGTTTATGTGATTGATGTATCACGTTTATTGATTTACTTATATTGTACCATCCTTGTATCCCTGGGATAAATCCTGTTTGGTCATGGTATATGATATTTCTGAGTTACTGCTGGATCCCATTTGCTAGAATTTTGTTGAGGATTTTGGCATCTATGTTCATGAGGGATATTGGCCTGTAATTCTCTTTCCTTATGTTGTCTTTATCTGGTTTTGGTGTTAGAGTGATGCTGGTTTCATGGAATGAGCTTGGAAGCATTTCTTCCTTTTGAATTTTTTGGAATAGTCTGAGGAAGATAGGTTTTAGTTCTTCAGATTTTTCTATGGGCACAATTTCTAACCCTTTTAGAAGAGAAAAAAAAATTAGTCTTCAGAATTGATTATCTGTAACCGGTAATGTTTTAATTTTGTGTATATACAGGCAAACTGAGGTATGAGGATATTGTGCTGGTGCCTCTACCCACTACAATCACGGCCAGAATCGTGAAGGTTTGGGGAAGTGGAAGGCTGAGGAAGCCGCTGAGATGTGAGTGTGAGCTGCTGGGTTCCTTGTCTCAAGATGTCGATGAATGAATTCATGGACAATTCATAGTGGGGAGGAGGTAAGCAAAGGGAAGCGAGGTTTATTACAGTGAAAGTAACAAAGTTCTTGACATGCGATAAGGGTCCCAAAATGGGTTGTTGTGGAGGCTTACTAGCCCAGGGGTTTAAATGTCCCTGCTTTTGCCCTCTATGGGCTCTCTCAAAGAAACACCAGGCATCTTCTTTAGCCCTCATCTCTCTACTCTTAGTTCCCGCTCTTGGGGTGAGGGGGAAATGGGTCTATTCTGCCTACTTTGATCACATCCTGACCATCTGGTTTATTTCCTCCTTATCTACCATCTTCCTTACCCACGAGGCCCATACCCAACAATGCCTGATCCCATCTAACTCCTCACCGTCAGTCTGGGAGACAGAGTTTCTGATTGGAAAGCCTGAAATGTCAAAGGTGGACAGGCCCCAGCTGGCTCTGGTTACTGGAAGACTATGTTCTGGCTAAAAGTGCAAGTGCTGACCTTTTCTCCAAAGAGGTGCTCCTTGCTTCAACCTCTGCTTGCAACCAGATGCACTTCAACAGGATTCCAGGTAACACATTGCGCAATGTGAGATTCTCAGAAACAAAGGTCATGTGGTCTCCCATCTCTTGGGTTCAAATTCTCCCTGGGAGATCAAAGGCAGGGTCCTTGGGTTCTTGAACAGGCTCTCTGGCAGGAGATTGGCTTTGTTATGAAGCCAGCTTAGATCCGAGGGGCATGTGTAACTCGGGGTGTTAACTGGAGACCTGGGATTTACTGGGGTCACAGATATATTTCATTTGAGATGCAAATAAATCAAAATATTTTGAGACTTCACATCTTAAAAATTGGGAGATCCATATCTATACCCAGCTTTCTAGTTTCTGAATCATCAGAATATTCCAACAGTGCCTGAGCTGTATTTCCACATGGTAATATGCAGCCAACCGAAGCAGAGTAGTGGCTATCCTCAAGTTTGCCACACTCATTTGCGGCCTGCTTCTCTCATCCACGTTACCAATGTGAATCCTGAGTTTGCAACCCGTGATGTCAGTAAAAAATATCTACCTAGCACATTTTATGTGTCAAATACTGGTGCTACTGCTTAGTCTTCTTTAAGAACTACTCAGGCGGCATTTTCACCTTTTGGATAACGCTGTTTTAGGCAGTGGCCAGATGCTATTCAGGGGGAGTTAGCCTTACACTGGAGCGGGATTTCCATCGGGCTGCTCCTTAGTGACACGCCCCCTGCCCCAACCTCCCAACTCCTTGTCCTATATTACCTATTGCCATTATCATTATGAGGGATGCACCTGTGCAAAGTTACCAATGGGACTTTATCATGCTCAGGATGAAGGAAGGAGAGTACCATTTCATATGCTGGCGGTCATCTATTTTATTACATATTTAAAAAAAAAACCGCCCCTCCCTCCATCTAACAAGCTTAGTTTGTAAATAAAAACAGTGGAGGCACACTGAAAATAATTATCTCTAAGTCTTTTCACTTGCAGAAGCGTAAATGTAATTTAGAAAAGGCTCCCTTAATTGGTATGCATGAAAAATGCACCCCACAATCTTCAATCAAATTAAAGTTGGATCTGTTTAGTTTCTTTCTGGAAATACTCAGAGTTTGATAGTTTCAGCATGTATGGCATTGTAAATGTCCTCAGTCATAGGCACATACATTGCTGCTTTGTCATCCAAGAAATACAAGGCATCTTTGATGACTGCAGGATTGAAGCCCTCCTGCACGAGGGTCACTTTTCGGTGTTTAAAAGTTCCAGTGATCTCAATGGTGTCCTGAAAAACATCAAACAACCCACATTGTTGTGGCATTTTGCAAACAGGTCAGGTGCAGGGAAAGGGGTGGGGCAGGGAGGCTGGCACCTCTGGCTCCTTTGAGAGCTGCAAATGCATTTTGTATGTTATGGATACATCCTGTTTTCTGAAGTTCCACTAGGGGCCCTTTGTGAAGATAATTTTCATTCCCTTAAAACTTCTCTCTCTTCCCCTCACTCAAGATATGTTTATTGGTTTTAGAGAGAGGGGAAGAGAGGGAGGGAAGGAGAGAGGGGAAAAAAGAAAAAAGAAAAAGAGAAAGAGAGAAAACATCAATGTGAGAGAGAAATATCAATCGGTTGCTTCTTGCACTCTCCCTGACCGCAATCAAACTCGCAACCTGGGGATATGTGCCCTGACCAGGGATTGAACCCATCATCTTTTGGTGTACGAGCATCAGCCAGGGCTCATTCCCTTAAAGCTTTAAGATCACCTGTGGGGAGTGAAATATGGAGCATAGAGTCTGTTGCTTAAAGGTGTAATCATCTATACAGACAACTCTAGTCTTTCAGCCTGTTTGTCTGTTCCACTGAAGACCTATTTTTTTCTTCCATTAATAGGGGATGACCTGAGGATATTTCAATTTTTACGATCTCATTGTAAAGCAAATGTCAGTGCTTTATGAATATCAGTTTTGTAGCCACAGCAAAGTCTGGTAACCTAACACTTCTCAACTCTTTAGAATCAAAGAGCTCAAAGTCCAAAAGTGAGAGTGTTAAACTAACTTAGGGGTTAATGTTTGAGAAAGAAAAAAAAAATCTCTCTAATGGTGAGAGCTAAACCTTTGGTAGTTCCAACTGGCTAATGATGCCCATTTGAACTTCACACCATAGAAAGGTCTAGGACGTCACTGGATTTTTCCATTCTTCAAAACTGGAAACAACAAATAAGAGGGTCAGAGTATTTCTGTTTTAAGTGTCTGTCACATATTCCCAAACATAGACTTTGTACATTACTTGCTAATACTCTTGTTGAATGAAGTGGCCTGGTCAAGTTTAGGGAGAGAGGGATAAGGATTTGAGTTTCTGCTAGTTCTATTTTTTCCGATATTTCTGCTTCCTTGTTGAACTTCCTGGAAAGGGTAGTGAAAATTTGGCCTTTGTGGTCGCCTTGGTAGAAGGGGATTGCACCTAAGAGACAGGGATCTCCATGAGAGAGGAGAAATGGACTTGATAACAAGAGCTCTCACCTGTATCCTTAGAAACCGGGGCCTTGCATAACCAGGCAGGTAGTCAGCAACGTGCTTAAAGAGTTTCTTCCCATCAAATTCATGGCCTTCCTTCATCTTGATTGAGGCCATGCCAATTCGACCCTCGTGACCTGGAAATAACACGAAAAAATATTAGCTGGGCTGTAGCGATGTTACTTAATAATAGACAAACATGTAAATTGACCAGACTTCTGCTACACCCATAGCCAATCAGAGTGAGTATCCAAATTAACCCAACAAAGATGGCAGTTAATTTGCATACATAGGCACCCAGAGCCTGGGTCCTGGGAACATCCTGGCACCCAGGTCACTCTGAGGTAAGCCTCACATGGGCCCTGAGCAGTCTGGGAAGGGCCTGAGCCAAGGTGCTCCTGGGCAGGGCCAAGCCTGCAATCTGAGCTGAAGGGGCAGGGGTAGAGCTGGTGATTGGAGGGAGCTGGGGGTCCCCTGCCCAGGCTGAAAGACTCGACCAGAGACTTTCAGCCTGTGCAGGCCTGGGCAGGGGCTCTGGAGATTGGAGGCTATTGGCAATCGGTGTGAACTACAGAGGAAACATCTTTTCTGACCACTCATTGGCTAAACTCCCTGTATGCTACTGCTAGTATTCTTTTTTTTTAAAAATATTTTATTTTTATAATTTTAAAAAAAATTTTTATTAATTTTTTATACTGCTAGTATTCTTAATAACTTGGGTAATAAGAATCCAAAACGGTGATCGAGGGTTTTTCCAACACACTTCTGAAGAAAAAAAACGAAGGTCCGCTCCTGGAGGGCTAAGAAATGACTTATTCTGCCCTAGCTGGTTTGGCTCAGTGGATAATGCCTTGGCTTGCTGCCCTCAGGGTCTGGGTTTAATTCTGATCAAGGGCATGCACCTAGGTTGCAGGGTCCTCCCTGGCCGGGGCCCAGGTCAAAGTGTTCCTCTCATTTTCATGTTTCTCTCTGTCTTTCACTTTCTTTTCCACATTCTCTAAAAGTCAATGGAAACATATCCTCAGGTGAGGATAAAAAAGAAAGAAATAAAGAAATGTCATATACTATGAAAGACACATCTTGAAAATGCCTAAAGAAAGTCATTTTTTCATGGTGAAGGGACTGGAGTCTGTGTTGATGAAACCACCTTGGTGGCTGTGGTGACTGGCAGTGGCTGCAGCAGTGGGGTGATGGGGCTGGTGGCTTCCCCTGATCAGCCCCGTTGTCTCCCACAAAGGGAGGCCAGGCTGCGACTTAGGCCCATTCCTGGCAGGGAGCAGGCCTAAGCCATCAGTAGGACATCCCCTGAGGGCTCCCAGCATGTGAGAGGGGGCATATTGGGCTGAGGGACCCCCACTTCCAGTGCATGAATGTCATGCACCGGGCCTCTAGTTTTATTTATAATGATTTGCTGTATCCAAGAACAGTGGATGGAGGCAGCATTATGGCATACGTCTCTTTTGGATAGTTGGAATTTTTATTTCAAATATAGGTAAAAGTTATTCTAAAATGAAAATACTGCTACTACTACTAGAAGCTATACATTGATTGAATTTTTATTATATGCCAGGTCCTATGGACCATCTCATTTAACCAGCACAAGGGACTTATGAAGAGGTTCAAAAGTTATCTCCATTTTACGGAGGAAGAAACTGAAGCTCAAGTTTTTTAATGTCTTTAAAAGACTTGCTCAAGTTCACACAGCAAATACTGAACTGGGGCAGTCTGGCTCTAGATCCTGTGCTTGTCATCTTCACCCTACTCAGCAGCCTACGTGAAACACTTGAGTAGGAAACAGGTCAAACTGGGGGCTGAAGGAACTTGTTCTTTTTTTTTTTTCTACACCAGTGAAAAGTCCTTGCTCCACTCATGAATAACAGGTCAGGTTGTTCTTCAGACTGCAGTGTCAGGTCTGCTGTGCTTCTAGGCACCAACTCCACCTTTGAGACTTAGGTATTTAATCAAGGTTCCTAACAGCTTTGCCTTTCGGCACGTCAGAGAAGCTGCGGGACAAGGAGGAGAAGGCCAGGTGCAAGGGTGAGTGAGCTGTTGGGTGCCCTCCCACTGATGCCCGTTAGTCCCCAGAGGCTGAGCTCTCCACAGAGAAAATGGACCCTAACAGCTTTCTTCCCCGCCAGGCAGGGCAGTAATTTCCATTGTTTTCTTGTGAGGACAGTGGTAATTAGGTCCTAATCTATCTGCTACCTGATCCAGTAGACCTAGTGGGAGCCCAGGTCCATTTCCCTGAACTACTTAGCTGTAATCAGAGAGGGAGAGGGAACCGCCCTTGTCACCTGGGCCCCAGCTTTCAAAATCTCTCCCATGGTGACTGTGTGTTTACCCACAGCTCTAAAGGAAGCGGAAAACAAGAGGGAAAATTGAAAGAAAGAAAGCACACCCTCGTTTTATCTGCCTCTTACCTGAGGGAGGCAGGACCTTTGGACCCTCTTTCTCTAAGGGTCCCTGGTAGCTCTCTGGAAGGCACCTATCTCAGGAATCTCAAATGTCTCCAATAAAACCTTTTAGAATTAAGACAGAAGCTGCTGCAACAGAAATCTTCAGTGTCGACGGGCTCCCTGCTTCTTGCTCTGGCACTCACGGGGAGGGAAGGGGCCTGTTGGGTCTCAGGCCTCCATCCTGGCTCCTGCAGGTTGGTTTGGGCTAGTTCGGTTCCCAGGGGGGAGGCTCCAGTCTGCAGCAGTTCTGGCCAGGGCTTCTCTAGAACACCTGCCCGACGTGGTAGCCACCGGTCACATGTGGCTATTACACTGAATTATAACTGAAATGAAAAATTCAGTTCCTCAGTGGCACCAGCCACATTGTTGTTGCTGGACAGTCACATGGAGGCTACTGGACACCACAGGGGACAGTGCAGATATAGAACACTTTCGTCACTGCAGAACTTTCTACTGATAATTGCAGTTGCAGAGAGCAGTTGGACAGTGCTGGTGTGACACCTAGAAAAACTTAACTCCCTTCTAAGCCTAAACCTAGAAGTTCCCTCTTTGGACCTCCTGGTCCAAAACTGAGATCTGAGAAGGCCCTGTGAGGATCCCAGAACCTGAAAGTTGGGAGAGACTCCAGAGTTCACCTCTCTAATCTCTAGAGTTCACCTCTAATTTTTCACTGCTGTCAGAATCCTCACAGGATCCCAGGTGGACATCCTGCTTCTTTACACCCCCCAGCTGATGGGACAGTCCCTTCCTCAGGAGACAGTCCTCTCTAGTGTTGGTTGCTCTGGTTAGAGCAGGGTTCTCAGGCAAACACTGGCTCCCTGGTCATTTCAGCCTGTTGTTTTCATTCTGCACATGGGAGCAGGATGAACACACTGGCTCCTTGTTTTATCTGATGTCTCTATCATTTGAAAACCAGTGGCTTCCTTTTCTTTGTTTTATATCAGTGGCTCCTACGCATTACTGGTCATTACAGTCACTTGGGAATTAAAAAAAAGAAAACAAGAGAATTCTGAGCCCAGACTCAAGGTTCTGATCTATTAGACATGGGCTTTAAAAGATTTCCCAGATGATTCTGATTCTAGGTTTTTGGAATCACTATGTGTCAGTGCTTTTCATGACTTTAGTGTATTGTCTCTTAATTGTGTAAAACATTAACTCATCACTTTAACCATTTTAAAGTGTATAATTCATTGGCATTTAGTACATTCACAATGTTGTTCAACTAGCTCTAGAACATTTTTATCACTCCAAAATTAGACTTCAGTCTTTTGAAGAATCACTTAACCCTGGGTGGTGTGGCTCAGTTGGTTGAGCATTGTCCCATGCACCAAAAAAGGTTACCGGTTTGATTACTGGTTAGGAGATAGTCAACTGATGCTTCTTTCTCACACTGATGATTCTCTCTCTCTGTCTTTCTCTTTCCCCATCCCCTCTCCTTTCCACTCTCTAAAATCAATTAAAACAGTCCTATCTAATAAAAGAGTAATATGCAAATCAACCATCACTTTGCTATATCCACAAGCCACAGCCACCAGCCAATCAGGAGTGAATATGCAAATTAGCCCACCAAAATGGCTGCGGCCATGGAATGAGCAGGAGGCTTGGGATTCTTTGGCAATGGAGGAAGTCAAGCTTTCCACACCCCATGACTGGCCAGGGCTCCACTCAAGGCTACAAAGTTTTAATTATAGAAGATAAATAAATCCCAGATAACAGGACCTCCACTTGGGTCACTAGGGGGTGTGGCCAGCCTGAAAACACCACAGGCCCCTTGTACAGGCCACCTCATACCCCAAGGGAACCCCCACCCTGATTTGGGAAACCCTTCAGGGCAAACCAACTGGCCCCTACCCATGTACCAGGCCTCTATCCTAACTAATAAAAGAGTAATATGCGAATTGACCATCATTCCAACACACAAGATGGCTGCCCCCAGGTGGTCAAAGATGGCTGCCACAAGATGGCCAGCAGGGGAGGGCAGTTGGGAGGGACCAGGCCTGCAAGGGAGGGAAGTTGGGGGTGATCAAGCCTTTGGGGGAGGGCAGTTAGGAGTGACCAGGCTTGTAAGGGAGGGGAGTTGGGGGTGACTGGGCCTGCAGGGAAGGGCAGTTGGAGGGGGACCAGGCCTAGAGGGGAAGGGCAGTTAGTGTCAAAGAGGTTGGCAGGGGAGCAGTTAGGCATCAATCAGGCTGGCAGGCAGAAGCAGTTTGGGGCAATCAGGCAGGCAGGCAGGTGAGCAGTTGGGAGCCAGCAGTCCTGGATTATGAGAGGGATGTCCAACTGCCCATTTAGGCCTGGTGGGATTGGGCCTAAATGGGGGACATCCCTCAAGGGGTCCCAGATTAGAGAGGGTGCAGGCTGGGCTGAGGGACACACACCCCTGTGCATGAATTTTGTGCACTGGGCCTCTAGTTTTTAAGATAAAAAAATTCATTTAAAGGGCTTGTTAAAACACAGCTTCTGGCCGCACTCCAGAAAGTCATTCGGTGGGTCTCAGATGGGCGTGAACATTTTATCTACTAAAGAAAGAATATGCTAATTGACCATCACTCTGTCACAAAGATGGCTGTACCCACAGCTGAGGCCAAGTTTCCATAAGGAGCCTTAATGAGCAATCAGCAGGGACCTAAGGCTATTCCCTCCCCTCCCCTTGTGGAGCTTGACAGGGTACCTCAGGCCTTGCCCCCCACCCTAGAATCAGACTGGGGGACTTTAGGCTGAAACCCCACCCTGGTGCTAGGACAGGGGACCTGAGGCCATGCCCCCCCGACCGGCGGGGCTTGACGGGGGATCTCAAGGTGCGCTTCCTGTCCTGGTGTTGGACTAGGGGACCTTAGGCTGCTTCCCCTGCCCCAGTGCCAGGCTGGGGGACCTCAGGCCATGCCCCCCACCAGGTGGGGCTTGATAGGGGACCTCAGTCTGCGTCCCACTTGACAGAGGACTTCAGGCCACGCCCCCATCCCAGCACCAGGTCAAGGGACCTGAGGCTGCGCCCCTGTGCCTGGCTGGGGACCTCAAGGTGTACACCTAGGGGTGGGTCAGGGTAACTCAGGCTGTGCTCCCCACCTAGCGGGGCTTGATGGGGGACCTGAGGCTATGCCCTCCTCCTGGTGCTGGGCCAGGGAAACCTGTGCCCTCTCACCTGGCAGGGATTGATGAAGGACCTCAGGCCATGCCCCCCACTCATCAGGGCTTGATGGTAGACCTCAAGGCAAGCCCCCCACCCTGGTCTGGGGGACCTCAGGCCATTCCCCCTGTCCTGGCGCTGGGCCAGAAGACCTGAGGCTATGCCCCCTGCCTGGCAGGGCTTGACAAGGGTAGGACTGGCCATGTCTGGATCTATCCCAATGGGGGTGGGAGCGGCCTGGTCTGGGTCTCACTCGATTTTTTTGAGGCACATGTAGGTGGGTGGGGACTTGACTCTAGGTCCCGTGATGTGCCCGAGACTTTGACAGGGGGAAGGTTTTCATATACATTTTACTAATTTTCTTTCATCTCTGACACTTCTATTATAGAGAAAGGGCAAACAGTAATATTAAATTATTTCCTCTAATTAGTCTCCTTTTAATGTGCATGAATTTTGTGCACTGGGCCACTAGTTTTTAATAAGCTCCCAGGTGAAGAGGATGGTGTTGCTGGCTCAGGGGTCCCTCTGGTCTTTCCATTCCGCTTCCTAGATTCTCTTCCCTTTACCTACACATTCTTTTGTGTTTTTACCATTTTAAAATTCAGCATATAAAAGTGTGTGCAACATTCCAGGTGGGGTCTGTGAAAGCCCAGTGTGGTGTGATGGCTGACAACCACACTTATGCTAATTCAGCCTGAGGTTCAACATGAGAAGTATTCTACAACACACTCTGTGACCCAGGGGTGGCGACACTTCCCGTTGTGTTGCTGCCACAGGGTTGGAGAGGAACAGGTAAGAGAAAGTCCTGAATATTCTTTAAGAAATAAAAAGGCAGTACAAGGTCACATGAAACCATCACAGCTCGGAGAAAGGGAACTTTGGGGTCTCCATCTTGAATGTAGGTGGAATCCCAAACCCTGATTTCTGGGGTAGTACTAACACCCATAGCATCTCATATTTGGACAGTGATATAGTGTCTTCCCTGACATCTATATATTTAAAAGCCTAAGCGACCTTTATGACCAGATGACCAGCCAATAGCTATGATGTGCACTGACCACCAGGGGGCAGATGCTCAACACAAGAGCTGCTCCCTGGTGGTCAGTGCACTCCCACAGCCAACCTCCCATGGGTGGCCAACCTCTCAGGGTCCTCCCTCCAAGTTAGCCCTGATCGACTCCAGTCACTGGCCAGGCCGAGGGATCCCACCTGTGCACAAATTCATGCACTGGACCTCTAGTCTATAATAAAAATGATTTCTCCTCATGACAACCTTCATGTACATATCTGAAAAATATATTTTTACTATTTATGTCATTGAAATGAATTAGTTCTCTAGACAATCTTCACAAGAGGACTGGTATTATCCCTAATTTTAGTAATTTGCCTGAGGCCACACAGCCAGCAGGTATTGGAGCCAGGCTGCTGGCAGAAGCAGGTCTATGGGAGAAGGCTCGGTGACACTGCTCTGTGTCATGATTTTGAAACTCAGTTGGGTAGGCTGAGTGGGTCATGGACCTGCTTTAAAAGAAGAGTCTGGACAAAACTGGCTGCTTCTCAATTTCTTCTCTTAGCAACCGCACTTGCTCTTACTTGTGTCTTACATCCCATCTCCCAGCTCTCCAGTGTGCTGCATCTCTTTGTGAGGAGTGCCAGATGCAGCCTGAGACCTGGAGACATGTGGCTTATCAGGGAGCCCAGCTGGGGAGCTGAGCCACAGAGGAAGGCCAGGTTCAGGTGTACTGACCAGGCTGATTGAGAAAGGCACATAGTCCCTTACTCAAGGGGCTGACAGGGTCTTCGATTCTCCAGCCAACTGGAGAAGGCAATGACATACCTTGCCTGGGGTTAAAATGATATGGATTTAGGCATAGATTTAGAATATCTCGTGCATACCTGGCACAGGCACTCCATAAACATTGGCTTCTTCGACAAAATCAACCAGTCCCAGTGTGTCAGAAACTTCAGTGGTGGCCACATTTTCTCCTTTCCACCTGGAAGAAAAGGTGAGGTTAGCAGAGGTCACAGGTGGTCTCTGGCTCAGGATGCGATGACAGGGAGAAGCCGGTTCCCTCCAGACCTCTGTGGAGTGGCTGCACTCTGTACCTCAGCTTGGTCCCCAAATTCCCCGACTTCATCATGGGAGAGGCATCCTGCTTGAGGAACAAAAGACAAAGGCATACTCCTAAGTAATAAAATGTGGAATTTCAACCTAGCCCCATGAAACATGATTTACAGAATGATATTGTTCTAATGTCAAAACACAGACTTGGCCTAAGAAAGGCACTGGAAATAAAAAGTAAACCATCAATGGCCCTAGCCGGTTTGCTCAGTGCCATCCCT
>PVJN01035290.1:0-22274 GCA_004026805.1 Lasiurus borealis
AAAAAGCCTGCGGGAATTCTGTTTTGATTGTATCTGTTTTATATGAAACAAGAGCCATCAGCTGAGAATAAGTAAGAAAGAAGGGATATTGAGATTTGAAGAGAAACAAGATAAGAAATTCCTGTCTAGTGGGAAAGTGAATGGAAATACAGTGGGGCAGTCAGTCTTCAGCCTTACTAAGGACCTCCTTGAGGTAATAGATGCATTTAGAGTGAGACCAGTCACTATAGTTGTGAATTTTTTCCCCCTCTGCCAATGTTTAGGTTGCTTGGCTGCAGGTCTGGAATCAGCAGAGATGTGTATTTAATGAAGTGTGGGGTTTGGCTAGGTGATTATGATAGAGAAAAGAATGGCCGAGTTGACAATGTATGTAATGGAGTGATAATTGACCGTGGAGTTTATGATAGGTAAGTAGGCAAACAACGACATTGTGGGGAGTGAGAGATAGGATGGTAGGTTCAATGAGTCGGGTGTATCAGTGGGGTAGAGGGATTATTGGGAGACTGGGCACTGGAGAGAATAAGCCAGAAAGACAGGAAGTGGTGTTTGGGGAATGGAACAATCGAAAATCAGGTAACCGAGGGCTGCTGTTATTGTTAAGTTACAAAAATGGTGCATATGGCCATGAGAGTGGGTGGTTGAGGTAAGGGTTAGTGCTTGACACATAGTAGATTGTCAATAAGAGTTCAGTCCCTCTCCTATTCCTTTACTGCTATTTGATTAGAGCACTATAATATGGGGCACTATTCAGCAATGAATTCTTTAAATGAACCAAACCATCAATAGCACCTGTACAATCCCTGGTCCACATCCTTCATTTCAGATCAAGGATTTGTATTTTACTTTTCATCACTTATGGCAGTTGGTCCAAATTTTTGGTCCTGGCACACAAGCATTGCCGATTGCTAATGGGAAAGGAGGGAGGAGAGTGGGAAGACATTAATCAAGGAATTGATATGCATATATATATATATATATATATGTGTGTGTGTGTGTGTGTGTGTGTGTGTGTGTGTGTATGTATGTATGTATGTGTGTATATATATATATATATATATATATATATATATATATATAACCTATGGTACATACAAACATGCTTTCTCTTGGAATATGACCTCAGAATCATTCTCAACACAGTATCCAGGCCTCTGCTGCCAACCAGTGAGAGTTGGAATATATGATTAAACCTATTTGTCATCCTGGAGCTACTGATAAGGTAGGTCACTTAGGAATTTAAATTGTTTTAGTTGGTGAAACTCAGTTATTTCTAAGTCAAGGTCTTGAGTCATATTTAAATTTTCAGCGTGGGAATAAATGCTTTATTTTGAGTAATGACTTTTCAGGTGAATGGTGTCTACAATGCTGTGCTTTCTTTAGGACAGCCCCATGGAATAATGCTTTTTTAAAATTTCAGATGAACTTAAAAAGAAAATGGTACAAAATTAGTTTCTCCAGGATACTTGTATATCAGACTATGATTATTAGTTAGTGTTTGTCCTAAAGAGTGCCACTAATTTGAAATGTTAGGATTTGACCATGTATTTTTTTTAAAAAAATATATTGATTTTTTACAGAGAGGAAGGGAGAGGGATAGAGAGCTAGAAACATCGATGAGCGAGAAATATTGATCAGCTGCCTCCTGCACACCTCCTACCGGGGATGTGTCCGCAACCAAGGTACATGCCTTTGACCAGGATCGAACCTGGGACTTTTTCAGTCTGCAGGTGACTCTCTATCCCCTGAGCCAAACCGGTCAAGGCTTGACCATGTATTTTAAATCTTTATAACTATTCAGATCATTGTATTGGATTATTTTGGTTTTATCAGGGAAAGAAAAATGAGTAATGCTTTAAAAACGATTTGTGTCTCAGAGCATCTCTGGACTCCAAGTGACTAAATACATGAACTGCGTCTGAGTCACTTCGCTTTAACTATATTTGGGGGGTTGCTTGTTTTATTTGATTGCCTTGAACAGAACCCATTTGTGTCTTGGTGACGCTCACTGTTCCCCTGCTTTCACGGGGGTGGAGCACTTTGGAGATGCACACTGATTATTTTTTGTTTCATCCGTCAAAAGGAATAGAATGAGATAAAGAGGCATTAACTTTTTCTAAACTTCAATTTCCAGCAAAAGATGACTGCTTCTTAGCAAAGGATGTTGGCAGAGTTTATTTGATTGCAAAATTACCGGAATAGTTGTTTTGAAAGTTATCTCTCTGCGGAAAGTCCAATTAAGTCTTATTTAATGAGTGGAGAATAGTGCTAAGTACTGAGGATTATAGAGAAGTATTATTTACAGTTCATGCTTTCAGTGTTTTGGAGTCTAGTTGGGAAGATACATTGTACTAAGCTGAAGTGCAACAAACATGCCAAACTCTACATTCTCAGTATTAAATTTGAGTGAATGATGGTGAGAACCATAGGACTTCAAACGGAGGAACCATCCTGACTTTGGCGGGTAGAGGCTGTACTATAGCAACGAAGACCTAGAGCCAGAAGCCCACCCCTTCTTCCTGAGAGCTGTGCGCTCTTGCACAAGTCATTTAACCTCTCTGGTATAAAATATTCATAGCACAATTCATAAGAGCTAAGATTTGGGAACACCCCAAGTGCCCATCAGCAGATGAGTGGATTAGAAAACTGGCTGAGCTGCTGTGAAAAAGAAGAAATTCTTATCATTTGCAGCAGCATGGATGGACCTGGAGAGCATTATGTTAAGCGAAATAAGCCAGTCGGAGAAAGGTATCACATGATCTCACTCATTTGTGGAATATAATGAACAACATAAACTGATGAACAAAAATAGAGCCAGAGTTGTAGAAGCATTGAACAGACGGTCCAACCTATGAGGGAAGGCAGGGGTGAGGGGTAAGAGATCAACCAAAGGACTTGTATGCATGCATATAAGCGTAACCAATGGCCACAGACGGGGGTGAGGGTGTGGGGGCATGGGCATGTACTGGGCGGTGGGAGCAGCTGGGGAGAGGTCAATTGGGGAAAAGGATGACTTATGTAATACTTTAAATACAGAATTTAAATAAACAAACAAAATGAATAAAAATTAAGAGGTAGCAATAGAAAGACCTATCTCATGAAGCCAGGATACGGATTAAATGAGTTAGGTAAATATCTCACTATGTGTATTGACTCATTTTCCAGTGCTTGATACATGGAAAGCTTTATCAATATATATTGGGTAAATCTTAGTTTCTTTTTTTATTGTTTAAAGTATTACATATAGTAGTACATATATATCCCATTTTTCCCCCATTGACTTTCCCCAGCCTCCCCTTAATCATTATTAGGATATACAGCTTTCTGGAGTTGTGTTTTAAAATATTAAATCAATTTTTAAAAAATTTTTGATTTCAAAGAAAAGGGAGAGGGGGAGAGAGAAACATCCATGATGAGAGAGAATCATTGATTGGCTGCCTCCTGCATGCCCCCCATTGGGGATTGAGCCCACCACCTGGGCATGTGCCCTGGCCAGGAATCAAACTGTTACTTCCTGGTTGATAGATCAGTGCTCAACTGCTGAGCCACGTTGGCCAGGCTTAGCTCCATTTTTTACTTTTAATTTTTTGAGGTAAGTCAGCTGATAACTTGATTACTTTGGGGGGAAGGGTGCGCTCAGGAGCTCTTGGTGGGGCGGTGCTTCTTCACCATCATGGACTTCCGGCTGTAAAGATGGCGCCCCCCTGTGAAGATGGGAAGATGGCGCCAGCTGTGAAGATGGTGCAGGCTGTGAAGATGGCAGCCGTTCACAGATCTGGGTAGTACTTGTTCTTGCAAGTCGTGTGTCAGATGCTGCTCAGAGTGGTCTTGGAGTTCTTGTTGATGGTGGTCCACACATAGGAGGTGGCTGGCTTTTGCTGGTCACGAAGCTCAAGGCACCTTTGCCTGTGGACTGCCAGCTCGACGTCTTGCAGGGATTCAGTCCATCATACCCCGTTTCCCCAAAAGTAAGACATCCCCCGAAAATAAGACCTACTTCCAGTTTTTCCTCTCACTGTAATATAAGGCATCCCCCTGAAAGTATGACTTCCCCGATAATAAGGCCTCTCCCGAACATAAGGCCTCCCCTGAATATAAGGCCCCTGAAGCTACCTTAAGGCGTCTGACTCCTGATTTAAAGAGACCTCGCACTGCCTGAACAGCTCGGGCTGCGCTGTGGCCCATCAGTGACCTGGTTTGTGATAACAATTGACTACCGTACCATATACAGGTAATAAATTTGCTTTTTTCTTTTCTTTTCTTTTTTTTTGTTTGTTCAATAAGTGTGTACTGTATTCTTCTTCATGGAAAAATGAAACATCCCCTGAAAATAAGACCTAGCGCATCTTTGGGAGCAAAAATTAATATAAGACACTGTCTTTTTTCGGGGAAACAGGGTAGCGGAAGGAGTTGTGGGCCTTCTAATTACTGGATTGGGTGCTGACCTCTGTGCCTTTCATCAGGAAGCTGGAGCAGTTCTGCACCACGACCCATTGCATCTGGGGGACATTGCTCCCCTCGCTGTGGCAGCCAGACAGAGAGAGGTACCTCATTTTTTAAAATTACTAAAAGAACCTGCCATATTTTGAGGAAATTATACTTAATTGTTCTCTATTCATTTTCCTCTTATTTCTTCTACATTTCTTAGATTTTTCTTTTTCACCCAATTTGCTTCTTTCTATGGATTTGGTTTCTGTTTCTATAGTATATATGTTTTTCTGATACCCCTTCTCTCATCTTCATCCAATATTTAATATTTTGGGCAGAGGGGTAAAAAGAGTCTCTTCAATAAATGTTGTTGAGAAAATTGAGCAGATACAGGCAAGGAAAAAAAATTAAACCACCTTCTTACACCATACTATTTTTCACAGAAGTTGCACCAGTCTGCATTCCCACTAGCAGGGTATGAGGGTTCCCTTTTCTTCACATCCTCGCCAGCACTTGTCCTTTGTTGATTTGTTGATGATAATCATTCTGACAGGTGTGAGGTGCTACCTCACTGTCATTTTGATTTGTATCTTTCAGATGATTAAAGACATTGAGCATTTTTTCATATGCCTCTTGGCCTTCTGTATGTCCACTTTGGAGAATTGCCTATTTAGGTCCTTTGCCCATTTTTAAATTGGATTGTTTGTTTTTCTTTTGTTAAGTTGTATGAATTCCCTATATATTTTGGAGATAAAACCCTTTCAGATGTATCATTGGCAAATAGGTTTTCCCATGCAGTGGGCTTTCTTGTTGTTTTGTTGATGTTTCTTTTGCTGTGCAGAAACTTTTTATTTTGATATAGTCCCATTTGTTTACTTTCTCCTTAGTTTCCATTGTCACAGTGGTCAGCAAACTCATTAGTCAACAGAGCCAAATATCAACAGTACAACGATTGAAATTTCTTTTGAGAGCCAAATTTCTTGAATTTAAACTTCTTCTGACGCTACTTTTTCAAAATAGACTTACGCAGGCTGTGGTATTTTGTGGAAGAGCCACACTCAAGGGGCCAAAGAGCCACATGTGGCTCTCGAACCAGTTTGCCGACCCTGGTCCTAGGGGATGTATTGGTAAACATTTTGCTACAAGCAATGTCTGAGATTTTGCTGCCTATGGTTTCTTCTAGGATTTTTATGATTTCACAACTTTAATTCTTTTATCTGTTTTGAATTTATTCTTGTGTATGGTGTAGTTGGTAGTCTAGATTCATTCTTTTGCATGTACCTGTCCAATTTTCCCAACAACATTTATTGAAGAGACATCTTTTCTCCATTGTATGCTCTTGCCTCCTTCGTCAAATACTAATTGCATGTAATGGTTTGGTTCAATTTTTGGGTTCTCTGTTCTGTTTTACTAGTTTATATGTCTGTTCTTATCAGTACCAGGCTGTTTTGAGTACAGTGGCTTTTTAGTATAACTTGATAATTGGTATTGTGATCTCTCCAACTTTGTTCTTCTTTCTCAAGATTACTGTGGCTATTTAGGGTCTTTTTTTATTCCATCTATAGTTTTGGAGAGTTTATTCTAGGTCTGTGAAATATGTTGTTGGTATTTTAATAGGGGTTGCATTGAATTTTTAGATTGCTTTGGGCAGAATGGACATTTTAATGATGTTGATTCTACCAATACATGAACACGGTATATTCTTCCACTTATTTATATCTCCTTCTGTCTCTTTTTTCAATGTCTACTAGTTTTCCTATTACAGGTCTTTTACCTCCTTGGTTAAGTTTATTCCTAAGTATCTTAATTTTTGGTTGCGATGGTAAATTGGATTTTTCCCCTTTCTGAGAGTTCATTATTGGTTTATTAAAATGCCATGAATTTCTGTGTATTAATTTTGTATTCTACATTGCTAAATTCATTTATTAAATTTAGTAGTTTTTTATGAAGTCTATTGTTTTCTATGTACAATATCATGTCATCTGCTAATAATGACAGTTTTATTTCCTCCTTTCCAATTTGAATGCTTTTTATTTCTTCTTCTTGTCTTATCACTATGGCTAGTACTTCTATGTCAAACAGGAGTGGTAAAAGTGGGCATCCTTGTCTTGTTCCTGTTATTAGGAGAAATGATTTTAGCTTTTGACCATTGAATATGATGTTGGCTGTAGGTTTGTCATATAAGGCTTTTATTATGTTGAAGTATGATACTCTACTCCCACTTTGCTGAGAGTTTTTATCAAAAATGGGTGTTGGATTTTGTTGAATGCTTTTTCTGCATCAATTGATATGATCTTGTGATTTTTGCCTAGCAGTCTGTTAATGTGATGTATTACATTTATGGATTTTTTGATATTGTACCAGCCTTGCATCCCAGAATGAATCCCGCTTGGTCATGGTATATAATCTTTTGAATGTATTGCTAAATACATATCTGACTTGCTAAAATTTTGTTGAGGATTTTAGCATTCATGTTCATCAAGGATATTTGCCCATAATTCTTTTTATTTGTAGTGCCTTTATCTGGTTTTGATATTAGGATAATGCTAGTTTCATAGAAAGAGCTTGGAAGTGTTTTTTCCTCTTGAATTTTTTGGAATAGTTTGAGAAGGATGGGTGTTAGTCCTTTGAATCTTTGGTAACACTCCTCTGTGAAGCCATCTGGACCAAGGGTTTTGTTTACTGGGAGTTTTTTTTTAATCACTGCTTCAATTTCATCAGTAGTTATTGGCCTATTCAGGTTCTCTGATTCTTCTTGATTGAGTTGTGGAAGATTGTATTTTTCTATGAATATGTCCATTTACTCAAGATTGTCCATTTTTTTGGAACAGAATTGTTCGTAGTATTTTTTTTTTTACAATCCTTTGTATTTCTGTGGGGTCAGTTGTTATTTCACCTCTTTTGTTTCTGATTTTGTTTATTTGGGTCCTTTCTCTTTGTTTCTTGGTGACTCTGGGTGGAGGCTCATTAATCTTGTTTATCCTTTCAAAGAACCAGCTCTTGGTTTCATTGATCTTTTGTATTTTTTTTTTTTTTTGGTCTCTATGTTATTTATTTCCAGTCTAATCTTTACTCTTTCCTTTCTTTTTCTTACTCCTCCATTTTCTTCTTGTCTTGTTTTTTCCCCCTCATACTGCCCGCCAGCTTTCTGATACAAAGGGTGACGTTGCTTTGAAGAAGCTTCACATGTTGGGGGTGGGATGGGTGGAGGAGTAGCCCTGGTCTAGCCCCTCCCTGAAGTGGTGTACCACAGGCTCCAGCCAATGGCCTGCCTGTATGACAGCTTTTTTATTCACTCATTTACTGGTGGGCTCTTGGGTTGCTTCCATATCTTGGCTACTGTAACTAGCACTACAATGAACATGGGGTGCATATGTTCTTTTAAATTCGTGTTTTGGATTTCTTCAGATATATACCCAGAAGTAGAATTGATACGTCAGAAGGCAGTTCCATTTTTTAATTTTTTCAGAAGCCTCCATACTCTCTTTACTATGGAAGGAATGGGTGAAGGCTCTCCTCAGCCTCTATCTACTATGTTCTAGTAGCATGTGGAGGAACTTAAAAAATTGGTTTCCTGGTTCTGTAAGGGATGATTCATGTCTTTTAGGCTCAGCCGCATTTTTCCCCAACCTCTGTGTCCTTAGGAAGATCGTCGTGGTTTAAACATGGCATCCCAATGAGTCAGGAAATGACTTCATTTCTTACCAAACTGCGTTTCTCTCTAATGGGAAGCCCTGAAATAGACGTGCCTCACATCCCTGCTGCAAGCCTTTGCTGTCATTTAGAGGAGCTATTGCTCTATCAGAGCTCACACTGAGGCCTATTATTTCAGGGAGACAATTTCGTTATAAAGAAGCGATCTGTTATTTTAAGACTTGGCAAACAAGCATAGGAGGGAGGGAAAAAGTTCGTTTGGAGAGATAGCAATAACTCTTGGTGAGGTGTGTTTCCACCTTCCTTGGTTTTGTTTTACAGAAAGAGCCAGGATCTGGCACCAGCTAAAATTCTTTAAAGCTAATTTATCAGGCGTAGCCAGCTTCTGCTCATTGCCCTGGAAAATATACTGCCTTGTCTTCTGTACACCTACATGTGAAACACCTTTATTGCTTAAGTGGCACAAGTTGGAAGAAATACCCAATCAAGCAGTGCAGATGCCTGGTGCTCATAATCAGAAATTGGTGGAAATTGACACATGACAAAATAATCCGCTAAGTTTTCCAAAGCCATGCTACGTCTCCATCAGTGATCGTCTTTGCTGACTTATCATTTATCCCAAGTCTCATTGGAAGCAATTACGGACGTTTTAAAATAGGCAGTCAAAATAACAAGTCATTTAGACGGGCAATTACGCATTATATGTAGTTGTCCTTTCTATTAGAAGATGACACTATTGATGCTACAATCTCCCCATGTGAAAAAAAAATGTGGCTGAAAGACTGAAGTGTGACTGTCAGATTCTTTCCCGAGGATCATGCATGCTGCCTGTCACTTTGTTGTGAACTCAAGTGGCAGCCTGCAGGCGTCCTGGCTTTTCTTCTCCACCTCTTAGCCTCTTGGTCAGGATCTAATTAGGCAGTGTGCGCAGGCAAAGAACACATTTGCAAAGTCTGCTCGCGTTGGAGATGGTTTTGAGGCCTCGGTGAGGGTTATAGGCTTCTGGGTGGTTCTCGAGCTTTGACCCACTGGAGGTGCAGTGAGTTCGGCAGGCGTTTCCTCGGGTGACCAAACAGGGAGGTTTCTCCACCAGGCCCGGTGTCCTTCAGAACTTCAAATCCATCCATGTCTTTAGTGGAAACTGGGAAGACGTGCGGTTTCTTTGTGAAATTCGTATTTGTGCAATGTGGCAGTCTGTGTTTAATGTGTTTGGTTGATTTGCAAAATGGGCTCTCTTCCTTAAAAAAGTCAAGTTGTAAAAGGCTGTATCTTTTACTGAGAGGCTGACTTAATAAGGAACAGCTGGGGCCCAGTGACGTCATATGCCACCTGCATGAAAGGCCGCTCAGAGGTTCACACCAAGAGAGAGTGCTCCAGAAAAGTGGGTTTCAGACCTTTTATTTTTTGTAGGGTTTTTTTTTTTTTGCATTTTTTTTTTTACCACTGAATTCATTTGGGAAGGAAGGAAGGAAGGAAGGAAGGAAGGAAGGAAGGAAGGAAGGAAGGAAGGAAAGAAGGGAGGGAGAGAGAGAAGGTCATTTGCCAAACCGGAAAATATATCACTGCGATCCAAACTGACGTGCTGTGGATGAGGTTTGAATGGGAAGGAAGCCCAGGACTCATTCAGCTTTCTCATCTTAACAGTCCTTAAAGTTCCTCCTTGGAGTTTTGGGGAGCAAGTTTGTGCAACAAGGATGTTTTTAGTGGTGGGATACATGTATCTCAGAGAGTTGACAGATGATTCATTTGGGTGTTGGAAGAAAATGTTAATAATTCTATTCATATTTATTTTCCCCTCATTTAAAAAATTCTGGTTTTATATGTATGATAATATACTGATGCACTGATACATTAGCACCTATAATTTATAAGTAAACGTATTTTAGAGGAGCATGCTCAATTTATTTTCCATGAGAAATACACTCTTGAGACTATTTGGAGACTGCTCATTGAGCTCAACCTGCATAGCTCAGTGGTTGGGGGTCAACCTATAAACCAGATCATGGTTCAATTCTCCGTTAGGGCAACATGCCGAGGTTTCGGGTTTGATCCCCAGTGGGGGGCATGTAGGAGGCAGCCAATCAATGAATCTCTCTTATCATTAATGTTTCTATCTCTCTCTCCCTCTCCCTTCCTCTTTGAAACCAATAAAAAATATATTTAAAACAACAATAACGACAACAAAAATGAAGGCTAAACTAAATGAAACCCAGCTAGTCTATTGGATGGGTTCCTTTGAGCTACTGGATAATACCGAGAAGCAAAGACAGTTTGTCCCGAAGATATCAGGAGATTCAATGGGCTGCATTCCAAATAGGCTATGACCAGCTTTTCTGGTGCTCCAGGCAATGGGTAAAAGATTCTAAATTTGAAAATTTTGTATTTTAGGGTGTGTTTGTCTGTTGCACGTGGGCAACTGGTACCAAGCAGAAATGAATCCAGACTTTTGGGGAAATGTTCCAAAGCAAGAAATTAGCAACTGGGAGCACAGTGGCACAGGCCTCTTTGAGGAACTCAAGATTGAGCGCAGCAGTGGGGAGAGGTGGTGATTACAATTTTCAATCCACCTGGGTTCACATCAGTTTCCTCTCGGTTCACTCTCCTATATTTAATATTTGACCTCTGGGGCATTAGGTCTCTAATTTCAAATGGTTAATTTTTGTCAGCACGAAAGACCTTTTATAGTTAAAAAAAGCCTTTTAGAGGAATTATATATAATTTATACTTTTCTAGTTATATTTTGACACTGATGCTTTTTATAAAGTAAAAATCCATGTTAATCGTTATCCAAACAAATAGAATAAAACAGTATCAGCAACCCAGAAGCCCCCTCCAGATGTCCCTTCCCACCAATAATCCCCTTCCTGCCACCTTCAGAGTTAACCATCATACTGCTTTTTTTAATGGTTTTCTTTATAGTTTTATCATCCGTGTATGCTATCCCTAAACAATACATTTTTTGCCTATTTTTTAACTTTATTTTAGTGAAAGATTCTGTAAACATGTTTGTGTCTTGCTTTTTACTATTCAACATTGTATTTCTTTCTTTCTTTCCTTCCTTCCTTCCTTCCTTCCTTCCTTCCTTCCTTCCTTCCTTCCTTCCTTCCTTCCTTCCTTCCTTCCTTCCTTCTTTTTAATCCTCATCCAAGGATATTTTTTCCACTGATTTTTAGAGATAGTGGAAGAGAGAGGGAAAGACTGAGAGAAATATCGATGTGAGAGAAACACATCGATTGGTTGCCTCCTGCATGCCCTGGCCGAGGAGTAGCCTGCAACTGCTGTGCTCTAGGTCAGAATCAAACCAAGGACCCTTCGGTCCGCAGGTCAACACTTAATCCACTGAACCAAACCAGCTTTGTCACTTTTTAATATCATATTCCGTGCAGTATTTTCAAGTGTTACTTCTTTCTTTAAACATTGCTATTTTAATATCTATTTCTGACCATTACAGTATTTGAAGCTGTGTTCATTTGTTTCTGTTATCTATTTTAATGCTTTTTAAAAGTTATATTGTTTTGTTTCCTGTGTCCCGTGTCATCTTTGACTGATTATGGTGTCCTGACCTCAAAAAATTACTGTGTGGTTCTTTGAAGCTTAGGATGGATGTGTCCTCCTCCAGGGATGACTTGGGCTTAAGTCTACCAGGTACTCAGACACATTAACTATCAGAGATGATCTCAAACCAGGTTTCTTGGCTAATTCAGCTGCAGATCCATTTGAGGGTTGTCTCTGGCAAAAAAATTTGTGGGCTATTTACTCTTCATTTTTTCCTCTGCTAAGGCAGACTTCTCCTGATCTTGGAGACCAGTAGTTGATTTTGGATCTAAGTGTGTAAACCTTTGTGCTCACAACTTAATATGTGGTCCTAAAGACTTCCCATGCTTGACTGGCCCTGGGCCTTCATTTCTGTCTCTTCTGAACCAGATGTGGTATAGGCAAATGCCCTCTGGGCAAAAGTGGCATTGGTGCTCCAGTAGTACCGTTATATCTCTGGATAGTCTTTCATCCAAAATTTAATCTTCAGGTAAGTTGATGCTTTTAAGGTGGTTAAAACAAGTCTATCCTTTCTATTTTCTGTTTTCAAAAGATGATTTTATCTGAATATCCCTGTAAACCATTATTGGGAACAGGAAGTCCTAATTTGATATTCATATTGTAATTGAGTGTAGGGTATTGGTGGATTTATAAGAAAAAATATAATTTATTTTTTAAGACATCCTATATAAAGAGATAATATGTAAATTGACCCTCAAACCCTTGTACAAGATGGCCACCATCCCCGTGTGGTCAAAGATGGTCACCACAAGATGGCCAGCTGGGGAGGACAGTTGTGAGTGACCAGGCCAGCAGGGGAAGGCAGTTGGGGGTGACCAGGTCTGCAGGGGAGGGCAATTAGGGCTGACCAGGTTGGCAGGGGAGGGCAGTTAGGGGCAACCGGGCCAGCAGGGGAGGGCAGTTGGAGGTTACCAGGCCAGTAGGGGAGGACAGTTGGGGGCATTTGGGCTGTCAGGGGAGCAGTTAAGAGTCAATCAGGCTGGCAGAGGAGTGGTTAAGGGGTGCACAGGCTGGCAAGCAGGAAAGCGTTTGGGAGCCAGCCATCCCAGATTGGGAGAAGGATGTCTGACTACCAGTTTAGGCCTGATACCTGGGATCGGGCCTGAACTGGCAGTCAAACATCCCCTGAGAGGTCCCAGATTGGAGAGGGTGCAGGCTGGGCACCCTAGTTATCTATAATGATCTATGATAATAAAAGTGTAATATGTTAATTAGACCAGACAGCTGAAAGTCATTCCCGACTAAGCTGTGGTGACTGGTTAGGGGCAACCTAGAAGGCAGGCAGAGTGGTTAGGGGCAATCAGGCAGGCAGGTGAGCAGTTAGGAGTCAGCTGTCCCAGATTGTGAGAGGGATTTCCAACTGCCAGTTTAGGCCCAATCCCACAGGGATCCCTGCAGGATTGGGCTTAAATGAGTAGTCAGATATCCTCTGAGGGGTCCCAGATTGCAAGAGGTTGCAGGCTGAGCTGAAAGAGCCTCCCATGCACAAATTTCATCCACAGGGCCTCTCGTTTATACATAATTCCTTAAACCATAGTGGCTTTAATTAATACAAGCTCTTCTCAGTTCTCTTTTCCTCATATTCAAAGGAACTCTTGCCCATTAGGCATGTCAATTGCCATTGAGAGGTACCAATGCCCTTTCTGCCTTGACCTGCAGTAACTGAGATAATAAAGGTATGTTGTTTGGAGCTGCTAATACTTAGGAATGTCTCTATTTTCATATTAATGACAATTTATTATATTATTTGGTGGTACTTCAAAAAGCAAAGACTCCATCATCAAGAGATGGTATATAAGCCAAGTGAGTTTCTGAAGGATTGGAGGTGAGCAAATAGTGGCCCCGGTGGTAGGACCTTCTAACTGTTCTAGCAATAAGGACGGTTGTTGGAAGAGGGAGATGTGGAGAGCAGGTTAGATAGTAGGTTTAAAGGAAGGTTACAAGTATACCTGTGAATGTGAACTAATATTCATTTAGTACTTGCTAGGTGCCACGCCAGTGCTAGAGACTTTACATAGGTCATTTCTTCCAATGAGGTGTTAGAGGGTGAGACTACTGAAACCACTGATCTATTTTTATTAGCAGCTCCAAACAACATACCTTTATTGTCCCACCATTACTGTAGGTCAAGAGACTCAGCCCTACCTAGTGGGGAGGGGGATCTTCTGCTCAGGGTCTCACACAGCAGGAATCAGTGTATCAGCTGGGCTGTGTTCTTATCCGGAGACTCAATCATGGAAGAATTCACTTCTAAACTCACTCTGGGTTTTGGCAGAATTTATTTCCTTTCTTCTGTGAGATTCTTGGAAGCTTTCAAAAGACAGAGAGAGAATGAGAGACACAGAGAGACTACGGACAGAGGGCGGAAGAGACTTTAGCAAAATTGGCGCTGCACTCTACATAATCACATACAGACTGAAGCCATCAATATTAAACTACTTAATAATTATGTCTTGTTGGTGATATCTTAGCTGCTTTAATGTCTGGTTCCCAAAACGATTTCCAACAACTAAGGGTCAAGGGAGAGTCAAATGTAAAACTGTCACATCTGACTTTTGATGGTAACAGTCATGTCTCTGTTCATAAATGGAGCCAAGAAGAACTCAAGGAATGACCTCTATTAAAGACCCCTCTGGAGCTGCTAATAAATATCAGAATGTATTTATTTGAATTTCTTTTTTTTTTTGGACCAATGCATAACCTCTGTGAAGACTTATAAAATTATTAAATTGACAAAAGTGAGCAGTAGGAAGGCTCGGATCATCCTCAGATTGGATAATCAGCCTCCAAATTATCATCAGTTTATAGGATTCATTTTCATGGTAGCAAAAGCAGGAGCTGTAACTTTAGCCCTTTTCCTTCCTGGAACCTCTGATGGTGGTAACCACCACCTCTCCAAAAGTAGTTTTGTGTGATCTTTGGTGCTGACATCAGACATGGTTTTCACCATAAATTCTGGGTGAAAAAAAATGGCAAGTGCAGAATTCAATGTTAGTTCAGCTTGTCTCTGAGCAATTGCTTTAGCTTTCAAAGGCAAAAGTCTTCAGCTGTTACAGCGCTGATTGGAGGTAAAGAGCTGGCTCTCAGAATACTGAGCTGAAAAGAACCGGACTGTATAGCTTTGCCTATTTAAAAATTCTACTGCTCAATCCTGGGCCGCCTTGCCTCCTTGCTATTTTTGTCCATTGGCAATTTCCCCTTGAGATGCTATCATCTAATTCTCCCCCAGGCTTTACTCAACCATGTGTTGAACTGTTAAATGCTGCTTCAGCTAATGCTACCATTCAAAATAGAGCAATCTCTCTGCAGAGTCTAGAAACTGGAGGCAAAACCCCACAACTCTCCTTTGACCTTTGAGGAAAATAGCTTTTACTGTGAAGACTACGTAAAATGATTTTGCTCACAACAGTTTTAGGAAAAGCCAGAATCCATATGGTAAACTTTCAGGAATTCATTGGTAGCATATTTTTTTGTCTTGATAGAACTGGTATCCCTTCAACTGGCTGTAATGCTACCTTAGATTTGTGCCTGAACCTTTCACCTCACCAAACATAATGCTAGAGTCTTTAGATATATCCGTTTAACAGTACAATACCATATGAAGGAAACATTATTTCTATCTCATGGGAAGAACTTGTGAATCAAAAAGATTTTTATTTTCTATTTTTATAAATTTAATAAATCTTTATTCAGATTATTACAATTGTTCCTCTCCCCCCCATAGCTCCCCTCCACCTACTTCCAACCCCACCCTCTGCCCTTACCTCCCCCTAATTGTCCTCATCCATAGGTGTACGGTTTTTGTTCAGTCTCTCCCCACACCCACCTTACCCCTTTTCCTGAGAATTGTCAGTCCACTCCCTTTCTATGCCCATGATTCTATTATATTCACCAGTTTATTCTGTTCATCAGATTTTTAATTCACTTGATTTTTAGAACCACTTGTTGATAGATACATATTTGTTGTTCATAATTTTTATCTTTACCTTTTACTACTTCTTCCTCTTCTTAAAGAGTACCTTTCAGCATTTCATATAATACTGGTTTGGTGTTGATGAACTCCTTTAGCTTTTTCTTATCTGTGAAGCTCTTTATCTGACCTTCAGTTCTAAATGATAGCTTTGCTGGATGGAGTAATCTTGGTTGTAGGTTCTTGCTATTCATCACTTTGAATATTTCTTGCCACTCCCATCTGGCTTGCATAGTTTCTGTTGAGAAATCAGCTGACAATTGTTTGGCTGCTCCCTTGTAGGTAATTAGCTGTTTTTCTTTTGCTGCTTTTATTATTCTCTTTGTCTTTTGCTCTTGGCATTTTAATTATGATGTGTCTTGGTGTGGTTCTCTTTGGGTTTCTTTTATTTGG
This sequence comes from Lasiurus borealis, assembly GCA_004026805.1. Classification (NCBI taxonomy): domain Eukaryota; kingdom Metazoa; phylum Chordata; class Mammalia; order Chiroptera; family Vespertilionidae; genus Lasiurus; species Lasiurus borealis. The sequence goes on from PVJN01035290.1 coordinate 15,998, forward strand.
GGTTCTGTGTGCTTCCTGGACTTGTAAGTCTATTTCTTTCACCAGGTGGGAGGAGTTTTCAGTCATTATTTCTTCAACTAGGTTTTCAGTATCTTGCTTTCTCTCTTCTTCTGGCACCCCCATAATTCTGATGTTGGTAAGCTTGAAGTTGTCCCAGAGGCTCCTTACACTATCTTCACATTTTTGGATTTTTTTTTCTTTTTTCCTGTCTTGTTGAGTGTTTTCTGCTTCTTTGTATTTCAAATCTTTGAGTGATTCTCGTATTCCTATAGTCTGCTGTTAGATCTCTGTATAATAGGTTTTATTTCAGTCAATGTATGTTTAATTTCTAGTTGGTCATTTTTCATATCCTCAAGGGTCTTACTAAATTTATCCATCTTTTCTAGGAAATTCTTGAAAACCCATATAAACATGGTTTTGAACTCTATGTCCAGTCATTTGTTTTCCTCTATTTCTTTTGTTTGTGATCTGTTTCTTTGTCTCTGAATTTTCACTGCTTCCTTGAGTTGGTAAAGTAGCTTTGTGTGTTAGGTGTCCTACATGGCCAGTAGCTCTGCCTCCCCAGTTACCTGAAGTGGATACTCTTGGTGCACCCCTTTGTGGACTGTGTGTGCAGCTTTGTTGTAGTTAAGTCTTGATTATTGTTGGTATCACTGGGGGGAATTGACCTCCAAGCCAATTGGTTGTGAGGATCAGCTGTGTCTACGCCAGGAGAACTTCTGTGTTTGAGTCAGCCTTATGATACAAGACTTGCAAGATTGCAAAAGCCTCTGTGCTCAGCTTGGTTGGGGCAGTCTCAGGGCTGAGAATACAGCCTTGGCTCCCATCAGCCCTGCCCTATGTGGCCCATGGGTCTCAGTATACCTCTGGAATCACTGCAGCCCTCTCTGTGCACACTCATGCTCGTGCCTCCAGACTTCTGCCATTTGCATCTCCCCTGAGTTTCCATGCACTCCTCCCTTTTTTTTTGACAGTCCAGACTCCCCTGTATGAGCCTCACCCGGAAATGGGGTTCAGTGCAGTTGGGAGTTTCTATCTCCCTCCTGCTAGAGGAAGCCAGCCAGGCACTCCACTGCCTGTCCTCTTCATGTGTGTGTCTCCATACCTCAGCTTTTTGCAGCTCCTCTGAGTCTCTCTGAGCCCCTCTCTTTCCTTCTAGTTGTAGAATTTCCTCTCAGCCAGATTTCCTGTGGTTCTGGATGATGTCTGTTCTGTCTTTTAGTTGTAGTTTTAATATTGTTGTGCAAGGCAGCAGTTTAGGTGTTTACCTGTGCCACCATCTTAGTTTCTCCTCAAAAAGACTTTTAAATGGTAGCAGTCAATTTCTAACCAAATTCAGCGTTACTTCAAGGCCTATGCATTTCCAACTCCACCTTGCAGTTTTTGCTGTCCATCTGAAAGAATTTATCTCCTAGGAATACTGCAGGCAGAGAACAGTATGGGAATAATTAACTTTCTTGGGTATTTCCTTATGGCAGACCGACTTCTGCAGTTTACGATTGAACTGGCCCATGATCATGTATTGTTCTTATAATTTTCTCTGTTTCTCTTGAGAAAGACAAAAAAATCAAGCCTGTGTACACAACTGGTTGTCCAGAGGAAGAAGTGAAGACATGACAAAAACCACTGTAGCATGATTAAGAGGAGTTTTAATTGTTAGACTCTTGCTTGGAATAGACCTGGACCTAAGTCAGCCTCAAATCACAGCTGAACCCAGCTAATGGAAGTAAAACCCAACTACCCTACTTAGATGCATGAGCAAGAAATAAATGCTTCTTGTTGAATGTCATTGAGATTTGTGTAGATGGGAGCATTATTGTGGCAGTGGCTAACTGATACATTACTACTACAGAATATTTAAGTCTTACTGATTATATTTCTCACTGAAATAATCCAACAAGTTGAAGCATTAGGAGTTAGACCTGCCCTGGGATTGAATTTCTCAACCACTTGGCATTATCATTTAAAGGTCTCCAAGGGAAAAGGAAATAGTAACCTCACTTTTTGAAACTATATGATGATAATTTTTCTGGCTTTTTATACTTTTTCCAATCGTATCTCTTTAGTAGGGGTTTCATTTTTTTCAGAGAATGATCACCATCAGTTGTACATGAAAAGGTACTTTTTCAAAAGATTGCTCAAATACACTTAGAAGTTGTTCACAGTGTGATGGATCCACTGCTTTTTAGCCTTTAGTAGCTTTTTGCTCTTCAAGAGCTCATCTTGATTACTTAAGGGTTGTGGTTCTCTACATTTTCTTTGCAAGGAACTGTTTCTGAGTAGAGCATAAAAGAAAAGAAAAACCGTGTTTTACTTCTCATGATACTTTAGTTTGGCTTTGAACAGCAAATTCTAGTCTTGGCAAAAGAAGAAAAAATGTTTTCTTAATCTATTTCAAATATATAAGGCATCATATTATGAAACGTTCAGTCTTCTAAGTGGGGGAGAGCTGTATCTGTTCCTGGCAGGACCTTGATAAATGGTTCAAATACACAGGGGTTTTTAGTTTTCAAATTCATTGTGTATAGATGATAAGTCGCCAATGTATTATGTGGAGAAGATAGGTTATATTGCTATAGTAACACTTTTGTAATGATGTTCTGAGAAGTTTAGACCTATTCAAATGATTTTACATAACAATTTTAGCAAAGCAGTATATACAAACAACTAAGGGGATGATTTATCAACCACGTGTAGGTTTTTTAACCCATTGTATGCCACAAGGGTCTATAGACACAAGCGGCGGACCTTCCCCACTCGCCATGCATGTCTATAAAAAATGTTTTCCCTAAGTGGCAGCCATGACAACTTTAAAATCATGTTTTGTGGGAATTTTCAGCTGAAAATACAGTGGTACCTTGAGATACGAGTTTAATTCGTTCCGTAACCTTAAGGCGTGGGAAACTATGAGACGCTCGAGTTGCGGTAAACTGGTGGGTCGTGTGCAGCCAGCCGATCCACGTGATTACTCGTATCTCCACTGTTGCTTGTATTTCAAAGCAAAAATCACTCACCTGACGGCTCGTATCTCAAAAATCTCGTATGTTAGGGCACTCATATCTCGAGGTACCACTGTATTCAAGAACACCTGAATTGTGAGTAATATAGTTATTTTTATATTATTCATTGCAAATTACTTTTTAAAATTCAAATTAGTGTGGCATGTGGGGATGGTTTCTGTTTTGGATGCGTGGTAGTTAACTGGTTAAAAAGCTGTGATACTTTTACACAGTGGAATGAATACTACTCAGCCATAAAAATAAGGAAATTTTACCTTTTGTGACAGCATGGATGGACCTGGAGAATATTATGCAAAGAGAAAGACAAGTACCACATGACTTCACTTATATGTGGAATCTAATGAATAAAATAAACTAACAAACAAAATATAAACAGACTCATAGATACCGAAGACAGACTGACGGCTGTTAGATGGGAGGGGTTTGAGGAGCTAGGTACAAAAAGTAAAGGGATTAGAGCAAAAAACCCTCTACAAACTCAGAGACACAGACAACATTATAGGGAAAGGGGGTGGGTGGAGGTAGACTCAGGTAAAAGGGGATAAATGGTGATGGAAGGAGATTTAAATTAGTCCCTTAGTTCCTGATTTATATTTCATGACACACATCTGTCTTATGAGGATTTATTTGATGTCTGTTTCCCCATTCAGATGCTAATCTTATACACTTTTGAAATAATTACCTAATCCCTTAGAGTCTCATTTGTTAGTTTATGAAATGGTAGGAAAAAATCAGCATCTTGTCTATAATAATTGTGCCCCACTCTCTCCTTTTTTTTTTTACCTCAAATTCCATGAATATTAGATTTTTAAATATCCTATCCTTTATGCTTCATATTCTTTTTTCATATTTACATGATATTTCTTTACTGTGCTTCCATCTGAAATATAATTTATCTTCTAGTTCACTTATGTTTTCTTCTGGATTGTTTATTCTGTAGTTAAACCCATCTATTACCTTTTTAATTTTAGTCATAGTATATTTTAGTTCTAGAATTCATATTTGATTTATTTTCACATATATACAGGGTGGACAAATGTAGGGTCATAGTTGTGAGTACAGGAAACAGTTTATTCTTGTATTACATTTTATTAATTATTGTATTTATTTGTATTACAACAGTAAAAACCTGCTTTTTCCCACCCCTGTAGTCTAGCTCTTAGTAAAATTCTCCACATATCTTTTTATTTTATTGAATATATCATAGTTATTATTTTTAATCTGTTTAAGTTTTATTTCTTATAGCAGGTCAATTTAATATATTATTGAATTAAAGAAAAGAAACTGGCAGACATAAAAGATACATGTTTATGACTATGCCATGGAGAAATTTTAAAAATTTCATTAATATTGCTAACATCATTTTAGGCGCTCTCTCTCTCTCTCTCTCTCTCTCTCTCTCTCTATATATATATATATATATATATATATATATTTTTTTTTTTAATTTAATAAATCTTTATTGTCAGATTATTACAATTGTTCCTCTTCCCCCCCCACAGCACCCCTCCACCTGGTTCCCACCCCACCCTCTGCCCTTACCCCCCCCACACTGTCCTCATCCATAGCTGTACGATTTTTGTCCAGTCTCTTCCCACACCCCTTTCCCCTTTCCCCTCAAGAATTGTCAATTCATTCCCTTTCTATACCCCTGATAGTATTATATCCACCAGTTTATTCTGTTCATCAGATTTTTTTATTCACTTGATTTTTAGATTCACTTGTTGATAGATATGTATTTGCTGTTCATAATTTTTATCATTACCTTTTTCTTCTTTTTAAAATATATTTTATTGATTTTTTACAAAGAAGAAGGGAGAGGAATAGAGAGCCAGAAACATCAATGAGAGAGACATCGACCAGCCGCCTACTGCATACTTCCCATGGAGATGTGCCCGTAATGAAGATACATGCCCCCGACCATAATCGAACCCGGGACCCTTCAGTTCGCAGGCCGATGCTCTATCCACTGAGCCAAACCAGCCTTGGAAACCTTTTTCTTCTTCTGGCCTGCATAGTTTCTGTTGAGAAATCAGCTGATATGGGTGCTCCCTTATAGGTAACTGTTTTTCTCTTGCTGATTTTAATATTCTCTCTTTGTCTTTTTCTCTTGGTGTCTTGGTGTGGTCCTCTTTGGATTCCTTTTGTTTGGCGTTCTGTGTGCTTCCTGGACTTGTAAGTCTATTTCTTTCACCAGGTGGGGGAAGTTTTCAGTCATTTCTTCAAATAGGTTTTCAGTAAATTGCTCTCTCTATTCTTTTGGTACCCCCACAATTCTGATGTAGGTACGCTTGAAGTTGTCACAGAAGCTCCTTACACTATCTTCATATTTTTGAATTCTTTTTTCTTCTTGCTTATATTTTCATACTAAGTCTTCAAAGTCCAGTGTGTGTTTTACACTTAAAGCATATCTCAGTTTGGACTGGCTACATTTCATATGCTCAATAGCCATAGTTAAGCTGGTGGCTATTGTACAATGTGGGTTTAGCAGACTAAATGTCTTAGGAGTGACCCTTAATTTTTGTTGCCATACATTATTCTGACTTTCTTCGATTTTTTTCATGTACACTATAGACTGTCATTTAGTTTGTTTAAAATATTTTGATGTGTCTATTCCAATGTTTCATGAAACCTATTGTGTTAATAGCAGAACCCAGAAATTCTGGGCTTCCTGCTACTTCTGAAACTGTATAGCTTTTTATTTTCTATACTTGAGGCCCAGTGAACTAAATTCATGCATGGGGTGGGGGGTGTCCCTCAGCCCAGTCTGCATTCCTTTCCAATCTGGGACCCCTTGAGCGATATACAACTGCCTGTTTAGGCTGGATCCCAGTAGGATTGGACCTAAACAGGCAGTCGGACAGCTATCTCACAATCCAGGACTGCTGGCTCCCAACTGCTCACCTGCCTGCCTTCCTGGTTGTTCCTAACTGCTTCTGCCTGCCATCCTGATCACCCCCTAAACCACTCCCGTGCCAGCCTGGTCACCCCTAACTGCCCTCACTTGCAGGCTTGATCACCCCCAACTGCCCTTCCTTGCAGGTCTGTTCTCTCCCAACTGCCCTCCCCTGCTGGCCTGATCACCCACAATTGCCCTCCCTTACAGATCTGGTCCCTCCCTTGCTGGCCATCTTGTGGTGGCTATCTTGTGTCCACATGGGGCAGCCATCTTGTGTCTACATGGAGGCAGCCATCTTGTGTGTTGAAGTGATAATCAATTTGCATATTACTCTTTTATTAGATAGGATAGAGGCTTG
>PVJN01035291.1:0-22213 GCA_004026805.1 Lasiurus borealis
GTGTGTGTGTGAGTGAGTGTGAGTGTGTGTGTGTGTGAGTGTATGTGTGTGTATGTACGTGTTTTCCTCCAAGACCACAAAACAAAGCCACTCTGGTGGCCCATGTGGCCAGGACTGCTTTCTGCACCAAAGCTGTCTGGGAAGAGACTGTCCCGACGGCCACAGCTCCCCGTCCAGAGCGCAGGCGTCTCCAGAGAGCCGGCACCGGCCGACAAGGGGCCACTCAACCCCAATGCTACACACACACACACACACACACACACACACACACACACGTCCCTGGTGGTGGTCCCTGTCGGTTTTGCAAAGAACAGCCATTTCTCGGCTGGAGTCCCGGCGTCCCGGCAGGTGCACACTCTGAGAGCTCACAAAGAAGAGGCGCCATCACCCCTCACCCCCCATCCCAGGGTGCGGTCCCCCCGTCCCTGCATCTCGGGAATATGGATGAGGGGGTGACGAAGACGGATCTGCCTCCGGAGGCCGGGAAGGGGCGCGGCCGCCCCCACAGCACTCAGCGGAATTAGACTCGTCAAGGCCGTGATTCACCGTGATGGCTGGGCGCGCGCTCGGAATATTAAGCGAATCAGCCATCCTCCTAATTGCCCAAAAGGACGTCCCTCCTCCCCCCGCCCCCCGTCCCCCGTCCCCTCCCCGTGCCACATCCCTCTTGCCGTTTCTCAATATATCGATTTCCGTAGAGACAGAGAGAGAGCCCGGCCCGGCCTGCTCCCTGGCGCAGGCACAAATGGAGCGAAGAAAAATTAAGATGAGCTAATATCGTTGATGAATGCTGCTTTCCCTGCCTGAACCCGGCGCATAAATATCCCTTTAAAAGTGATGCTGTCTGCAAATAAGATCAACTCCAATTCCAGGGCACTTTGTTAATGAAAAGTATCGATTTCTAGAGCGTCGGAGCCAAACCCGGCCCGTGTGTAATGCTGGACGTCCTTTCCGCAGAGCACCCATACTGCCCTTCCTTCCCCTCCCTTTTCCCCTCCCCAGCCCCGCCCCAGCCGCTCCTGCCTCTCCAGCCTTCTCTTCCCCGTTGATCTGATTCCTTCCCACAAAGTCGGCCATCACTTTTGGGCAGATCGGTCCCGTCCAAATCTTTCCCTTGAGCCGTTGATTCCTCTCTTCCCAATGTCCTTGCCCAGCTCAGCTGGCCCTTCCATCCCTACCCCTTCCTGAGTGTTTCTTTTGGGGTCCCCGCTCTACCTCTCCATTCACACGGATGGTTATCCATCCTCCTCCATCCTTCCTCACCTTGGGGAAGGGAGGTGCAGACCAGGCCCCCCACCAGCTCCCTTCTGCTCCCTCACTCACGTGCTCTTTCTTCTTGCAGAGCAGAGCGTGCCAGCTCTGAGCATGGGGACTGGCCTGCTCCCTCTCAGGACCCAACACCCAGCCCCGGTCCCCTGAGAGGGGGTGTGAGGCAGGCAGGATGGGGGAGGTGGCGACAGGAAGTTCACTGCTCAGCCGGTGTGACCCATCAGACCCACTCTGGGGGTGACTGTAGCCCCACAAGGTCACGCACGGCTGTGGACTCGGGGTGATTACTCAGTGAGGTAGCCAGTCACCAGGGAATACCAGGTGACTCCTCCTGTCTCCTGAAAATCTCTTCAAATCGAGCCTTCTTCCTTCACGTCCCGCGTCTATATTTAGCGCCTCAGATGCATCCAGGCTCCGGAAAGAACCGCTGACAGCGAAGCTTCCCTCCCGGTGCCCCCGAGAGGGCCCAGAGTCACGGGGCCACAAAAGGAGTCGGGATTTACCCAGAAGACACTCTTGTGCAGTCAGCTGCTACTCGGGCTGATGTCAGCAATCAGGGGGACCTCTTCATGGATTTGCAGTCGTCCCAGGAATGGAAATGTCACCGGTATTACCACGTGGGTCCTTAGAAACACCCCCCCCCCCAAAAAAAAAGAGGAACGGAATGAGAAAACGCTGTAACAAGCCAGGCGCTAAGTGGTGGGCCGGAGCCAGGCATCCCCATTGTCAGCGCAGAAAACCAGCCCGTGTGACAACGGCCCGGCGTCTCCCTGGGGTCCCCCACAAAATGCACCGTTGGCAGCGGGTGCCTCCACCTCGCGCCTGGCACAGAGGCACCCTCCGGGGAAGACCGAGGTGAAGAGAGCTGGAGCCTGGCCACTGGCACGAAGAGGCTCATCCATGAGAAACGTCAGACGCCCCTCCCACGGGCGTTAGTGAACGGACGGTTGTCAGACACGGAGGTCTGGTGTCCACACACATCCAGCAAACTCACAACTTTGGGGGTGCAGGCCGACCAGCTCCCTCACACACGGACTTGTGAGCTGGTCCCTGAAGAGGTGACGTTCCTTGGTCGACATTAGAGTAACACGGCCCGAACCCTGACGTTTGCCTGCGAAATGGTCTTCACGCCACCTTCTTATCTAAGTGTCTGTCCCACCTTCTCATTTAAGTGTCTGTCCACCTTCTTATCTAAGTGTCTGTCTGTTCTCTCTCTCCCCGCTCTCAGCACTGCATTCTGCTGCTCCCAGGTCAAAGGGGCAAAACAAGTCTCTGCAAAGACATCCTCAAGCCCCCCCCCCCACACACCACCAATACAGTTTCCACCGACCCGGCTGGACGGGACCCCCAGGGGCAGAGCCTGGCAGGTCTTCTCCTTCCAGCTGTGGCCGCCTCAGCCCTGCCCAGATCCTGGCTGAGTATCCCCTCATTGGGTCTCTAACTCGACAAAGTGTGAAACTCTGGGAAAGCATAGACCTCTGGGAAAGCGTGGAATTCTGGGAAAACATGGAACTCTGGGAAAGTGTGGAACTCAGGGGAAGCGTGGAATTCTGGGAAAGCGTGGAACTCAGGAAAGTGTGGTGATGTGACCCTCCCAAGAACCTCCAATGCTCCTGATGCAGCCTTTGTGTATATCCTACAGGCACCGGCAGGACATGGCGCTCATGAGAGAAATCCGCACACGAACCCACCTACCCCTCCTGCATCAGAAGGCGGGGGTGCAGCCCAGCACACAGGAGGGCTTCTGCAGGGAGAACTCCCGCCCTCTGGCCTGGCTCAGTGGCTGAGCTTCCACCTAGGACCCAGGAGGTCACGGTTCGATTCCCGGGTAGGGCACAGGCCTAGTGGCAGGCTCAGTCCCCAGTGTGGGGCGTGCAGGAGGCAGATGGTCCGTGATTCTCTCCCATCATTGATATTTCCCTCTCTCCCTCTCTTCCTCTCTGAAAACAATTTTTAAAGAAGAGCGAGAACCCCCGCTCTGGCCACGGGGCAATCGCAAAAACGGCTTTGCAGGTTCAGAGTCTGGACCACCGTGTCCCCCAAGGCCATGCGCTCTGAGACCCACAGAGGCGGGGACCCCCACCACAGTGAGGAGGGGCCCAGGGTGCCGGTTGCAGAATCCTGCTTTTACATTCCCTCTTAATCGTCTGACAACAAAGCTGCCTCCCGCCCTCCCCGCCCAGGGGATAATGGGAGGCAGTGTCTTCCCTCGGGGGCCATGTGTCATCCGGGCTGGATGGGGCCATTTGAAAAGATCATCACACAGACAAGCTGCAGGCAGAGGGGGGCAAAGTGTGATTGTCTTTGGGGGTGAATTCTCCAAACATCGCGTGGTCCTAAGGGCGCGTCTCTCCCCCGGACACTCCCGGCTGGCAGCTGAGTCTCGGATACGGTTCCCCGTCCTGTTCCAGATACACGTGGCGGGCACCTTCACACACACACCCCTCTTTCAGGATTCCGAAAGCATCCAAATGTTTTTAAAATTAAAAAAAAAAATCGTCGGATTCAATTATCTTCCCAACTGAAGAGAGTGTTTTTCTTTATTCAATTGGAGGCATGCAAGCAGCAGCAGCAGGAGAAAAAAGAGGCAGAGAGGAGGCGGGGGAGGGGAGGAGAGACAACCAGCAGAGGAGGAGGCAGCTCGGGAAGTGAGCACAGAGGTGACCTCCCCCTGCAGCCCCACAGCTCCAAGGAGAGTGCGGTGTCCGGTGCCCGTTTGGAGACAGAGGTAGCAGGTGCACACGGCGGAGTCTGTTCTCAGACGGGTGTCTGCTGCTCAGGGCGGGTCCAAGACAGCCTCCCCCCGGTGACTGTGCCCCCACACCAGTTCCTCGTGCTCCGGGGGCTCTGTTGTCTGTAGGGGCTGCGTTACGTCCTTCACCGAGTCCAGCGATTCTGTGTTTGGCTGTTGAGAACAGGGCTGCTCCAGCTATGTCCAGATGTCCTGGCCACTCCACCCTATGCCATGGGGATGTCACTCCCAGGTGGTGGGCTCCCTCCCCCGTGGGGGGCATGCAGGAGGCAGCCGATCCAGGATTCCTTCTCATCTCCGATGTTTCTCTCTCTCACTTCCTCTCTGACATCAACAACAAATACTTTTTTAAAAATATATTTTATTGATTTTTTTACAGAGAGGAAGGGAGAGAGATAGTCAGAAACATCGATGAGAGACATCGATCAGCCGCCTCCTGCACACCTCACAGTGGAGATGTGCCCGCAGCCAAGGTACATGCCCCCGACCGGAATCGAACCTGGGACCTTTCAGTCCACAAGCCGACGCTTTATCCACTGAGCCACACTGGTCTCGGCCACAACAAATACTTTTAAGAAAAGATGAAAACCGAGACTTCATATCGGAAAAGCGCACGCTCAGCATGTGTCTCCTAAGGCATGTTTGTGGCAGGACCAAGTGTCCTCCTACGTTACAGGACGTGTTGTATGTAGACAGTTACACGCATTGTCAGGTAGACATGTTGGTGTCTGTATCCATGTCTGTGCGTGGAGATGTATAGGCATGTCTCCCCACACAGCCCGAGGCAGGACAGAGCTGGCACCAGCACTCTGGGGCCCAGAGCAGGGGTCAGGACGCTGAGGGAGGGCCAGGTTTCCCGGCTCAAATGCACCCCTCCTTCCGCCGAACCCCAGGACCTCCCCCGGCCCCCATGCCCACCTCGCCGAGAGCCACCCAAACAGCTTCTCCAGGCCAGACAGGGAACACGGGATCAACCCTCCCTCTCCCGATCGCGTCTGCCACTTCCTGTACAGACGCGGGCATTACAGACCGCCGCGTGGAGGGTGAGTAGATGAGCTTCTGCACTGCATTACCGCGGGTCGGCGGGATTAGCACGTCCTCATCCATCTTCCGGGCCCCCAGCCCCAGCGTCACTTTCGCCGTTTGGTTTCAGCCTCGCAGATCTGCGTCCGCGACGTAGGCTCCTGGGCGATACAATCCATCTGCTTGATCCGTTCTCCATTCAGAATGATGGATGCGGTACAGACACACAATGAAGACTAGTAATTACCGGGGACACCGATCCCTGGCCCGGTCCAGGCCAGGAGTGGCGTGCAGGGCACCCAGCGGGAGACCGTGCCACACACATGGTTTGGGTTAACTCAGCGGTTCTCAACCTGTGGGTCACGACCCCTTTGGGGGTCGAACGACCCTTTCACAGGGGTCACCTAAGACCATCGGGAAATGCAGATATTTACATCACGATGCATCACAGTAGCAACATTTGATGGTTGGGGGTCACCACCCCATGAGGAACTGTATGCAAGGGTCGCGGCCTGAGGAAGGTTGAGAACCACTGGGTTAACTCCTGAGCCTCCCCAGGTCTTCCCCAGGACAGAAGTGTGGTCTGATTGGCTGAGCTGGTGCCGGGCCCACCCCCCCGCCATCTGTGCTCACACTGAACCTGCATCCACTGCCCCTGACCCCTGGCATGGACTGAGTAAGGGATGCACTGTGGGAGGGTCATCTCACCCCGGGGATGCCTCAGGCATGGGGACCGCCGCAGTGTGTCAGTGAGAACACACAGATAAAGCCGGGGCCAGGAAATCGATGGCTATGATGCTGCCGAGTTCATGGGCAGTTTTTAAAACATATATATTTTATTCATTTTTCACAGAGAGGAAGGGAGAGGGATAGAGAGCTAGAAACATCGATGAGAGAGAGAGAGACATCAATCAGCCACCTCCTGCATACCCCCTATAGGGGATGTGCCCGCAACCAGGATACATGCCCTTGACCAAAATCAAACCCGGGACCTTTCAGTCCGCAGGCCGATACTCTCTCCACTGAGCCACGCTAGTCTCAGCACATGGGCATTATTTTAAAAATATATTTTATTGATTTTTTCACAGATAGAAAGGGAGAGGGATAGAGAGCTAGAAACATCAATGAGAGAGACATCCATCACCGCCTCCTGCACACCCCACACTGGGGATGTGCCCGCCACCAAGATACAAGCCCTTGACCAGAATCGAACCTGGGACCCTTCAGTCCGCAGGCCAGCGCTCTATCTATGGAGCCACACCGGTTTCGGCACATGGACAATTTTTAAAGGTTTTCCAGAAGTCCCTTCAGGTCTGAAAGTGGGGGGACGCGGGGAGCTGCCTCGACCTTTCAGAGCTTCCTTTCAGAAGTCCCCAAAGACCAATGAGTCATGAAATGAATTAAAAATAAATAAATAAAAACGTCTTTCTCAGACAGAGGGAGCGCGCGCGGAGTAGAGCGAGTGCTCTGATGTATCGCCGATGGGAACGCAATCCGAGGCACACTGGCCGTTTGCAGACAGATCGCACACACAAAGGAAGTCAGCCAGACACAGGCTCAAAGAGGGGGGGCGGAGGGCGACTTTACGGGTCGGGGACCCTTCCTGGTAGACTCGGGGCACGCCAGCTCCGTGTCCCCGAGCCACCTCCCAGCAGGAAGCCTGAGAAACCAAGTGACATGTGCAGCCTTCTTACCCCCAGGGCCCTGCTGCCTGTCCTCCTGATTAACCAGTGAACCTGAAGGTTCCCCGGATCCTAAAGCTGCCAGCTCACAGCTCCCCAACGGGAAGAAACGCTCCCAGCCAGTCCTCTGTGGAAAGGGGGGCGCGGTCTGTACCCCTTTGGTGTTTCTTACGTCCGTTCCGCACACACAGGTGCTGGGGGCGGACCCTTGTCATTTCGCATCTTTTGAGACTGAATTTCCTAAGAAAAAAAATTGGAGCCCTAACCGGTGTGGCTCAGTGGATAGAGCGCCGGCCTGCGGACCGAAAGGTCCTGGGTTCGATTCTGGTTGGGGGCATGTACCTTGCTGGCGGGCACATCTCCAGTGTGGGGTGTGCAGGAGGCGGCTGATGGATGTCTCTCTCTCATCGATGTTTCTAACTCTCTATCCCTCTCCCTTCCTCTCTGTGAAAAATCAATAAAAATATATTTAAAAAAAAAAATTGGAGCCCTCACCGGTGTGGGTCAGTGGATAGAGCGTCGGCCTGCGGACTGAAGGGTCCCAGGTTCGATTCCGGTCGGGGGAATGGACCTTGGTGGCGGGCACATCCCCAGTAGGGGGTGTGCAGGAGGCGGCTGCTCGATGTGTCTCTCTCGTCGATGTTTCTAACTCTCTCCCTCTCCCTTCCTCTCTGTAAAATATCAATAAAATGTATTTTTTTAAATTGGAAAATGCCCATGTTTTTCTGAGCCCGTTCGCCCCTAGTAAACTGCTCTTCCCCCGGGAGATAAAAGAGGGGTGCAGGGCCCCAAGGCACCCACGGGGGAACGGCACAGGTCTGCCTGCCGCGGTCCCTCGTGACCCGCCTCTTTGTTAATTTTCATCTGGATATACTCCTTCACTTCAGAAAATTGCTTCCAATTTCTGAAATTCTCCGGAAACCGCCCCTGAGGCAGAGAGAAATGTCTTCCCTCTGAAGGGCAATTTACTCGGAGCACTTTCCGCTGGTGGGCCTGCCACTCCGCCTGCAATTTGTCTCCTCCGTGAATGTTAATTGGGAGGCTCGCAGAGACGGGTATTTCGGGAAGCGCGCACTTTCCCGGCAGAAGGAAGTCACCTGCATCTATAAATACGGCTTCTGTGCTGTCACCGCCAGGAGAACAATCCCTTCCTTCTGCCAGAGATCGCCAGCCTGAGCCTCTGCTTGTGACGCTGGAATGAGTCCCAGCTGCCACCCACCCTGGCCCAGGCGGGGGGTGTGCACGGCCCCGGGCACGAAGGTGCCATAGCAACCACCCTCCCAAGGCAAGGAGAGGCTGACCTGGAGCTCTCAGCAGAAAAAGGCTCAGTACTCTATCTCCCTTCTTCCCCCCTTTCTCTCACTCCTTCTCTCTCCCCCTCCCTCTCTCTCTTTCCCTTCTCTCTCCCCCCTCCTCTCTCTCCACCTTTCCATCTCTCCCTTTCCCTCTCTCCACTTCCCTCTCTCTCTCCCGCTCCTATTCTTTCTCTCTCTCCCTCCCCTCCTCTTCTTTCTCTCTTTCCCTCCCCTCTCTCTCCCATCTTCTCTCTCTCTCTTCCTCCCCTCCCCTTCTCTCTCTCTCTCCCTCTTCTCTCTCTCTCTCTTCCTCCCATTACCCCCCCCCCCTCTCTCCCTCTCTCTCTCAGTGAAAGCTGTGCAGACAGACTGGGTTGAGGAGAGAGTAGTGAGTGGGGGACATGGGACCCGGGTCCCCAGCCCCCTTGGGGCTGGAGCTAAAACCCCGGGTGAGCCACGCTGACCTCAGCCCGGCCTTGGGCTGCTGGCCAGGGCACTGAGCAGAGAAGTGGCTGCTTTATCGCCATCGATCCCGGGAGCTGCTGAGTCGCGGCATTCCTGTCAGATTTACAATTTGGGGCGCACTCACGGGGGGCTGCTAGGAGAGCTGGCTCCCACTAACTCAGCACTGCTGGCCTGTCGCCATGCACTGCGCCCACCCTTTAACGCTGTGCCCGGAGACGTAACTTCTCATTGCCAAATGGACTCATCCCCGGGGGAGGCCTGATCTCGGGAGTGGTTCCGACAGACAGGAAGCGGGGCAGCATGCTGGGGGCGTTCCACAGCCCCCACTCATACTGTCCCCCATTAATACTGTCCCCCATTAATACTGTCCCCCACTCATACTGTCCCCCATTAATACTGCCCCCCATTAATACTGTCCCCCATTAATACTGTCCCCCACTCATACTGTCCCCCACGCCAGGCGTGTCTGCAATCAGGGGCCTCGCTGGGCCTGCCCTGAAGTCCCTCCCCCTTTCCTTGGCGCTCCGATCTTCTAGCGCACAGGCACTTAGCCTCGCATTAAACGCATTCCCACCGGCCAGAGCGGGGCCCCGGCGAACACCACAGGAAGGGATGCCACAGGTGCCCCTGCCGGGGGACAGTCTGGTGGGCCTGCCACTCCCTCTGCAGTCTGTCTCCTTCGTGAATGTTAATTGGGGGGCTTGGCAAAGACCACAGGAATAAAGGGGCGAGGGCACAGCGAGCGCGCACGGGTGGGCGGAGGATGCACAGGGCGCAGCTAGTAGGGGCGCAGCTAGTAGGGGCGCAGCTAGTAGGGGCGCAGCTAGTAGGACACATGACCCTGCTGGCCTGGCCCCCTCCCGGCTGCTGTCACTGACGCTGCCAGGAGCACAAGGCACGTCCCCCTTTGGAATCAGCGTTTCCAGTTCCTTCAGACACACACCCTGGGAGGGGGGAATTGAGGGGAGGGAAGGGAGAGATCGCTGGGTCCTCAGGCCACACGCTCGGTGGCGGGAGAGGTCCAGGGTCAGCTGAGGATCCGGAGAGCACACGGCTTTGTCTGACACCACACGTCAGAAATCCCTGTCTGCAAAGCCCGTGGCCAGCCCCTCGGGCCTACGTTTCAGAACTCGTTAATCTCACTGCTGGTTAAAGTTAGTAACAAGACAAATCGCATCGTCTCGGGAGAAGGAGGTGACAAAAGAGGAGGGGTGAGGAAGCGGCCTCGGAGATGCAGAGTGGACCTGAACGCTGGCGGCCAGTCCTGCTGTCCCCAGATGATGCGCAGTTTCCGATTCAACAAACGTATTTGTTCAGTATCTGCCGTGCACAGGCCCGGGACTGGGTTCCCGGAATAGGGCCGTGAGAAGAGACAGGGTTTCCTGGCAGAGCAGAGAGCCTATCGGGAAGGTCGGTCACCGCCCACGGTAGCCTTGCAATGGGGTGAACCTTCATTTGCTCGGTCGCCAGCATCACAGACGCAGAGACCCACAGGGGAGGAGGATGACTTGAAAGAGAAAGTGGTTTGATCGGATCTCAAGCTCTAGAATGAAGTCCTACAAAGCTACGGTTTCGAGCACGGGACTGCAGTTCCAGAACCAGCTGAGCTCTGAGGATGAGCAGAGACCCGAGGACAGCGGCTCAGACATGGGCGGGGAGCAGACCATTCCCACCCAGGGGAGCAGGACGCAGCGCTGCCCAGCAAACGAAACTCAGGCAATGGGGGACCAGCAGGCCGAAGCCAGGGCCGTGAGAAAGACCCGGATGCCCAGTGCTCGGCCAGGAAGAGGGGGGTCGGTCGGCTTAGAAGAAGCTCAGGATCCAGGTGCCCTCACACGGTACCTCCCCACACCACCCCGAGTTTCAGCTCTCCACAGGAAACGTCTGTGAGGCGCATCTTCAAAGGAGAGGCATGCATCTCTCGAGGGAATTTCTCAGGGACGCGGGGAGGAGGGCGTTTCAGGGCCGCCTGTCACTCACACAGGAAGGCGGGGCGCTGCCGAAGCTGAGGTGCCGGGAGGTTTCCTAATAACCTGCCATCCCTGAGACTGGATGGCCCCGCCCACCTGGGCGCCAATCATCCTGAACGTCCGATTCAGTTGGATGCAGTAACTCATGGAAACGTAAAAATAATAATAATAATCATAATAAGAGGTACAGAATGGGGAAACCAGGCTTTCTGAAAATGATTAGCACAATTAGCAACTGCCTCCTGCTCTGTAATAGCCCTGGGCAGCCGCGTAGCTGTGACTTACCTGTCACACAGCCTTCCTCTCGCCTGTTGGCAGGTGAATAGCCCACAGTATCTCCTGAAAAAAAAAAAATAAAAAAGAACTGTAGCTTCTTCTGTGCATCTTCTGGGTCACTGTCAAAAGTTCTGGAAAACTGTGAGCTACTAGAAAGTGGGCACCAACCTTGCCCGGCGCTCTCAGTAGATGGAAACACGGAATGATTGCTTTCTGAGCACAGATGATGGAAGTAAGGGCGAAGATCAGAGCAAAGCTGAAGCACAGAGACTCGGCGGAGCTGCGCTTAGCAAATACAAGTGGAAAGGGGATGAGCAGGCCCAAGGGAAGCTGGGAAATGGCCTGATTCGCAGCCGGTGATGTCAATAGTCAGCTGCATGGCTTCAGCCAATGGAAGCACAGCTGCACCTGTGCCGGGAGGTGGACTGGGTTCAGCTGACGTTCAACACAACCACCTGCTGCACCTGGCCGTTCACACAGGGATGTTTTAACGGAGGTTGTCTCTCTGGTTTAAGGCAAATGGAGTCCCAGAGGGGTCTCAGAACCGGAAGTCCATCCCAACGCGGGAGGAACTCATTGAAAATGGGAATTCTGGGAGGTCGATTCAAAATGGCGCCTACTTTTTCCTCCACCTGTCTTCCTGTAGAATATATACAGGGTTTGGGGGCTTGTCTGTCTGCTGTTTGTTTGTTTGTTTGTTTGTTTTTTTGTTTGTTTTAAGCAAATATTAAGGTGCTGGTTGAGTAGCTCAGTTGGTTAGAGTATCATCCGGATACCCCCAGGTTGTGGGTTTGAACCACAGTCAGAGAACATACAAGAATTGGCCAGTGAACGTGTAAATAATGGAACAACAAGTCTCTCTCTCTTTTTCCCTCTCTCTCTCTAAAAATCAATTGAATAACATTTTTTAAAAAGCAAACATTAGAACATTTTAAATAGGTAAGTATGCCAATAATGAACCAGAAATCGAGTGTAATATCTAGTTATTATAAAGGAGACAGGTTCCAATTGAGAAACAAACAAACAAACAAACAGAAATTCCATTCCCTCCTGTCCCTTCTCTTCCTGGTGCCAGCAGCTTTAGGCATCAGTCCTAAGAATTACTCCATAAAGAAAGCGGTCTTGCCAAGGCCAGCTTGGTTCAGTGGATAGAGCGTCAGCCTGGGGACTGAAAGGTCCCAAGTTGGATTCTGGTCAAGGGCATGTATATTGGTTACGGGCACATCCCCAGTAGGGAGCGTGCAGGAGGGGGCTGATCGATGCCTCTCTCTCATTGATGTTTCTGGCTTTCTATCCCTTTCCCTTCCTCTCTGTGAAAAATCAATAAAATATATTTTAAAAAAAGAAAGAAAGAAAAAAAGCGGTCTCTGTCTACCTGGCATGTCCAGGGTCTGAAAGAAGAAGGACAGAGTTTGAGACAGCATGGTGCTCCGGGTCTGAAGTGAGTCCTCTTGGATTGGTGAGCATGAGATTCCTTGGAAATTTCCATCCCGAGGAGCAGAGCTTGCATGCCACAGTTTGAGTCCTTCCAACAATTATATTAGAAGAAGAAGAAAAAAAAGACACACAGAAAAACACCACCTGAGGCAGAGCTCGGAGAACAGATTCATCAGAATCTATATATAAGAAGAGGTGATATGCAAATTAGCCAGGGCGCTGTAACATCACGGCTGCTGAGGAGGAGGCTGTGCTGTGCGCACAGGTGGGCAAGAAGGGACTGCGTGAGCAGTGAGGCAAGCCACGGATGGCGCAGGCCGGGAGAGACAGGGTCCCCCAGCCTCCCGGTGGTGAGCAGGCCTGCAGAGAACAGGTGCAGGGAGCGGTCATCCGGCTAAGCTTCCGACTGACCTGCTGGCCAAGCCGCAAACAAGTCCCAGCTTAGAGGGCACAGCCCACCTGGCACAATGCAGCTTGATCTTGTGACTGCTCCCCAGAACCTTCCTGGGGAGCTAATGGGCTGAGGGAGGTACAGGAAGTGCTGCCAAAACAAGTGGAACTCATAAGAACATGGTAACTATGGTGACCACCACCTTGTTTACCTCTGACTATAAAATAAAGGCTCAGCTTGCCGTCTGGATCTGTTCTGTGGTCTCAGCCAGGCACAGAAGATCCACCTGGACCCAGCGTATTCTCTCTGTCTGTCTTTTCTTCATCCTTCCTTCCCCGGCCCTCCCTCAGGATTGCCGAACCCTTGGCTGTGCTGGCGTGGCGCAAACAGGGCCTGCCAGCTGCACACAGCAGCAGTCCTGCCTCTGAGCGTGAGCTGCAGAGAAAACACCTTTTCTGGCCGCTCGTTAGCTAAGCTCTCAGTACGCCACTCTCAGTGTTCCAGGTAACTTGGGTAATAAGAATCCAAGATCTAGGGTTTTTCCACCTCACTCTTAAAGGAAAAAATGAAGATCTACTGCTAGAGGGGCAAAGAAATGCCATATCGTACCCTAGCCAGTTTGGCTCAGTGGATAGAGCTTCAGCCTGCTGACCACTGGGTCCGGGTCCAATTGTGGTCAACATCAATGTGAGAGGGACACTTTGATTGGTTGCAGGCTCCTCCCTGGCCAGGGCCTAGGTCAGGGCTCATGCAGGAGACAACCAAGCAAAGTGTCCCTCTCACATTGATGTTTCTCTCTGTCTTTCCCTCTCTCTTCCACACTCTCTAAAAATCAATGGAAAAATAGCCTCAGCTGAGGATTAAAAAAAGAAAGAAATATCATATCCTATGAAAGAGACATCTTGAAAATGCCCAAAGAAAGTTGTCATTTTTTTCATGGTGAAGGGACTGGAGTCCCTGTTGATGAAAACACCTTGGTGGCTGCAGCAGCCGGCAGTGGCAGCAGCAGTGGGGTGATGGATATGGTGCCTTCCCCTGATCAGCCTGGTTGCCTCATGCAGAGGGAGGCCAGAATGTGGCTTAGTCATCAGCAGGACATCCTCTGAGGGCTCCCTGATTGGAGAGGGTGCAGGTTGGGCTAAGAGACCACCTTTCCCTCACCCCGCATGAATTTTGTGCACTGGGCCTCTAGTTTGAAATAAGGTAATAAATACCCTCAAAGATGTAAAGAAAGACAGTTATATTATAAAGCAGAAATAAGGGGCCAGGTAGGAGAATAACTGGTGTGAAAATCACAGTAAGCAGAGCAGACAGATGGAGCTGAGCGGTAGCCGGAGGCCTGGAGACTCGGTGCAGAAACTGCCCCTGGATGCTTAGGGCAGAAGAGGAACCCGGAGAGAAGCGAAGCCACCCGGAGGACAGAAGCAGGCTTGCCACATCCAGGTAGGAGGAGCCTGAGAGCGAGAGAAGCGTAGAGGCAGGAGACATACGTGAAGAAATGAGGACTGAAGCTTTCCCCAGAATTAATAACGAAATTTCAGATTTCAAGACTTCGCAAATGGGGTTGAGAATGAAAACGCACCTTTAGCGGAGACATCGCATTACAATTTAAGAGCCACGGGATTTTTAAAAATCTAGAGCCATTTAGAGGAAAGTTCGATGACAGATAGATGAGATGATGGGTGATTAATAGAAGTATAAAGAGACAATTATATGCACACATATACAGTGGTACCTCGAGATACGAGTTTGATTCGTTCCGTCACCTTGAGGTGTGGGAAACTGAGACGCTCAAGTCTCCGTAAACGGGTGGGTCGTGTGCAGCCGGCCGATCCTCACGATGACTCCTATCTCAAATGTTGCTCGTATTTCAAAGCAAAATCGCTCGCTCGCCGGCTCATATCTCAAATATCTCGTATGTTAGGGCACTCGTATCTCAAGGTGCCACTGTACATACATACATACATCAGACGGTATACACACTCATTTACACACACTTTACTATTTGCCTTCAAATCGCCAAAGGCCACACGAGAGGCAAGAAGACAACAGAGCTGTCCTTCCCAACAGCGCGGGGAGGAACTCACAGACGACGGCTCCTGGCCAGGGTGAGGGCCAGCCGGCAGGCAGTCAAGGTCGCGCTCAAAGCTCTTGCTTCTGCCTCCGGAGGAAACCTGGCCACCACCATCGCTGTCTGTCTCCGCTCCCGATCACAGGTCCCCGCCGGCACCCCGCCACCCCTTCCCTCCCATCTTCTACGGAGTCCTCAGGCTGTCCTTCTCTCCCACCATGTCAACCATCTTCCTCCTTTGCTTTCCGTACCCCAGTGAGCCCCCCACCCTCCAAGATGCTGTTAGCAGACAGGTATCTCTTCATCTCCTCTTCTTCCAGTGGGTTCCCACTTCTGGGCTCACCCCAGCACCATGGCACCTCGTATTATAACACAGTGCTACCTCGAGATACGAGTTTAATTCCTTCCGTCACCTTGAGGTGTGGGAAACTATGAAACGCTCGAGTCGCCGTAAACCGGTGGGTCTTGTGCAGCCGGCCGATCTGCAAGATGACTCCTATCTCAACTGTTGCTCGTATTTCAAAGCAAAAATCGCTCGCTCGACGGCTCGTATCTCAAAAATCTCGTATGTTAGGCACTCGTATCTCGAGGTACTGCTGTACTTGACTCCCAACCAAAAGGGATCCCCCGAGGCCCGTGCACGGCTCATCCTCAGGTGAGCGGGTCCCTGAGCCCAGGCCCCTGTGGGGATGAGCTTCTGAGCAGCACCCCGTCCAAGACAGACACGGGCCCGCCCGCCTGCCCGGGAAGACATCCGTCTCCATTAGCCCTGCGTGCAGATAAGAGCGTCTCCGTAACAAACAAGGCCCGGGGCCGCCAGAACACGGGATCCGCCGGTGGTCACTCATCTGCATGCGGGGGACAGGGCCGCTCCGAGGAGGCGCCGTAAATCACCGGAGTCGGCGGCGGCGGCGGAGGTGGCGGCGGCCCGGGGGGACGGCCGGCTCGACATTATTAATCAGGCCGCCTCCTTCCCCGGCCCGTGTTTGCACAGGGCCCGAGCGGAGCCCGCCGCCGGCGGCCCCGTAAATAATAAGACAGCCCGATTAGGCCGCGCCATTAATTAAGTGTCTGTGCTGTGAACAAACAGGGAGAGCTCTCGGTCCGAGGGCCCCCGGCGCCCTGATGAATAGGCAGCTGTCGACATCTCCATCCGTCACCCGCTCCCGCCGGCGACACCCGCCTCGTGTCACGGGGAGGGCGGTGCTGTGGCCGCCCCGCCCGTGGCCCGAGAGAGTTCTGTCCCAGGCAAGCTGACGAGTCGTCGGGTTTGGGGGAACACCCGGGAGGACGTGGCTCACCCCCGGAACTGGGACCCGGCACTGCACGTGGCTCCGGCGGAGGCCTGGCTTGATGGTGGCACATGAATGTGGACAGAGATGATCGGGCGCCTTTACCTCCATGAGTACGTGCGTGTCTGTTTGACCAAGACTTAAGGGGGGTCCCATGGCAGGCTCACCCCAAAGCGTCCCATGTTTCCCGGCTCTTCCTTACAGTTCGGCGAACGTCCCCCGAGTGATTGAGGAACCAGCGAGGTCCCGCTCACGCCGTCTGACCGAGCCCTCTGTCCACCCCGTGCCCGTTCCTCCTGCTCCTCCTCCTCCACCACCTCCTCCTCCTCCACCTCTTCCTCAGGAGGTGCTCTGTGAGCTGTCACTGCGGGCGAGCAAACAGGGTGGTTCTTTCCCTTTGGAAGTGCCCGCACGGAGCTGCGTTTCCTAAAAAGGGACCGGTCACCACGTGGGGGCCCTCGTTCGCCGTCTAGAACCAAAGACTCCTCCAAATGCTCCCAGTCATTGCCCATACAAACAGGAGCCAGCCCAGGGGGAGCAGGCCTGGTGAGTGAGTGTCCACAGCCCCTGCACACAGGGGTCCCTGAAAACATGGCTGGGGAGCGGGGCTCACTGCGAGGACCAGCCTGCCTGAGCCTTGGGCCCCCTGTGTCTGCCCTGCGGCGTGGACAGAGTGGGCAGAGGCGCGGGGAGTGCAGAGACCACCCCCGTGTCCTGGGTGGGGTAGCGGGGAGGCCAGGAGAGAATAACCACCGTCCTGGTCTCCCTGGGATCGCCCACCACCTGGCCGGGGCAGGAAGTCCAGGCAGGAGGACGGACATGGCTGGCTCTCCCGGCTTCCGCCTCTGCAGAGAGCCTGCCCGGCCCCCGCTCTTCCTGCCTGGGCGGAGACCGCTGGCCAGCGGTGCTGAGAACTGTGCACCCCCGTCTGTTCTTGCCCCCCTGAGCTCCAGCTCCAAGTCCCATGAGGACAAACACCACACGCCGCTCCCCCTTGATTCTTCAACAATCAAGGCTTGAAGAAACCAAGATGGCGGCACAGGTAAACACCTACACTGCTGCCTCACATAACAATTTCAAAACTGCAGCTAAAAGACAGAACGGACATCATCCAGAAACACAGGAAGCTGGCTGAGTGGAAATTCTACAACTAGAAGGAAAGAGAGGGGCTCATGGGAGACTCAGAGGGGCTGCAAAAAGCTGAGGTATGGAGATATGCGCATGGAGAGGACAGGCGACAGGGTGCCTGGCTGACTTCCTTTAGCGGGAGGGAGACATGGCCTTCCAGGATAGTCAGGGAACGCTGAGTGAACGCACGAAGGCGGGACTAGTGAGTGTGTGGCCACTCTGCGCAGGAAAGGTTGTGAGTGAAGTCAGAGCCTGGGCTCCCGGGAAGAAGAAGACATTGGTCAGCAGCACGGGACTCGGGGAGAAGGAGCGCAATCTCCCCGGACGGACATGGCCGGGAGCCGAGCGGAAGCTTCGGGTTCTAAGAGCAGGGCCAGCACTGCCCGCCGGACTTAGACACACAGGCCCTTGTGATGGAAACTTGGGGGGGAAATCGATCTCAGCAACCGCTCTGGCACCCGGTGAGTGAGAGAGAACAGACTCAGCCCGCCGAGTTCATTTTTTAAACGGAAAAAGGAGAGAAAGCGAGCGTTGGCTGCGTGCGTGGGTGGCGCCTTCTAACGGGCAATACCGCTAAGTGAACAGCTCAGACGCGCGCTGCTCTCCAATCTTGTCTGCAGCTCGTCCCACACACACAGCGCTATTAACTCCGAGTGAGAGCGGATCCATCGCCCCCACGCGCCAGGAGGCGGCCGCAGCGCGGGGGAGGCTGCGTGCGAGGTTCGGAGGAATGAGAGTTTGGAAACGGTGAGTTCGTCTCTTTCCCAAAACAGGACAATTACGGTGGTACCTCGAGATGCGAGTGCCCTAACATACGAGATTTTTGAGATACGAGCGATTTTTGCTTTGAAATACGAGCAACAGTTGAGATAGGAGTCATCGCACAGATCGGCCGGCTGCACACGACCCACCCGTCTACGGCGACTCGAGCATCTCCTAGTTCCCCACGCCTCAAGGTTACGGAAAGAATTAAACTCGTATCTCGAGGTACCGCTGTATTCTTTCTAAAACCAGGAAGCTTGCATTTCATATCCTCAAACTATCACAAATACAGCCTCAGAGAAGTAATATTTTTGCATAGATAAAAGAGAGAAAAAAAAATAAAAAACAAAAGATAAATGGGAGAACCTGTTTGCCATGCAAACAAGAGACACCTTTCCCAGAACACACAATGAGCCTCTGTGCGTCCATGTTAAAAGCTGAAAAACGGATGCGACAGAAAAAACGGCACGAGAGGGGGAGGAAATACAAATGGGCTTAACATTTGCAGAAGATGCTCCACCGCAGGCGGATGCAAATTGAACCACGGTGATCTATGTTTTTCTGTAACCTATGGAAATGAAAAAGATCAAAAGGAAGAATTATGCATTCTGCCGGCGAGGGTGTCGGGAAGTCTGAACTCTCGTACATCACGGACGGGAGCGGAGATTGGCACAGCCTCTTCGGAGGGAGACTTAGCGGGGTCTCATCAACCAGGGGCCGCACCCTGGGGGAGCAAGCTCCTCCTTACAGCACCTCCTGCTGCTGGAAGGGGAACCCCTGGTTTCCACAGGAGGGGTTGAGGGGCACTGGCCTCAGAGCCCAGGCCCCTCCCTGCAGGCCTCTGATTGGGCTCCAGGAGGAGAGGGCGGGAGCAGGGCTCAGGGGCTGCACTTACTGGGCCAGAAAGAACTGGGGAGGGGGGCATATGTTGGCAGGTGGTCCTTCACGGCCCCTGCACCTGTGCATTCCCTGGCGGGCGTGGCGGCAGCCAGGTGTGCAGGTCCCCCGGCAGCAGGAGGGGGCAGGGATCGGAAGCGGGGAGTCAGGTGCGGGTCAGCTCCATGGTGAAGGGCTCCCCCTCATCCTGCAGGGCCCCTGCAAGCCTAACAGCAGAAGTGGGGGATGAAGACGTGGCTGCCCTCCAGGCTCAGGGGTCCCCGTTGGTCCTGGGTCCCCCCTTCCTTCATGTCCAACTGCGGACCCTGCCGATGTCAGGCTGAGCACCTTCTGGTGGTCTGAGACTCACGCAGGCTGCCCTAGGGGCCCCAGACTGCGTGGGGTCTAATCCCCCCGTTCATCCTGAGTGGCCCACTTCCCTGTCAGATCTCAACCAAAGCCAAGCGTTCAGGAAATAACGGGGGCTATCCCGCCATTCCAAGCAATAAAGCGCTCTGCACGGGCACGTAAAGCAACATCCACAATAACATGGGTAAAAAAGATCGAGGTTCAAAGACTGTACGTCTGCCGAGACCAGTGTGGCTCAGTGGATAGAGCGTTGGCCTGCAGACTGAAAGGTCCCAGGTTCGATTCCGGTCGGGGGCATGTTCCTTGCTTGCGGGCACATCTCCACTGTGGGGCGTGCAGGAGGCGGCTGATCGATGTCTCTCTCTCATCGATGTTTCTGACTTTCTATCTCTCTCCCTTCCTCTCTGTAAAAAATCAATAAAATATATTTTTTTAAAAAAGAAGAATATGGTACACATTTATTGTTGGAAAAGAAAAAAAAAGAAGGAGCTGAAACTGGTTTGGCTCAGTGGATAGAGCATCGGCCTGCGGACTGAAAGGTCCCAGGTTCGATTCCGATTGGGGGCACGTACCTTGTTTGCAGGCACATCTCCACTATGGGGCTGATCGATGTCTCTCTCTCTCATCGATGTTTCTGACTGTCTATCTCTCTCCCTTCCTCTCAGTAAAAAATCAATAAAATATATTTTAAAAAAAAACACTGTACGTCCTGTGCCACTTTTCCCGTAAAAATAAAAGCGGGAAAGGCACGCCTGCTCTCCGCCACTCCCCGCCGTGTGCACTCGGCTCACCTCGGAGACATGAAAACAGGGACTCATTCCAACAAACACCAAGGCGCATAGCAGGACGGAACACGGCTACAGTCCCATGCAGACCGGGGTGGTGTCTCTGTGATGGTTCGCTTCAGCGGATGAGACTGGAAGCTTCCGCCCGGACGGGGCTCCTTCTTTGACCACCCATGGGTCAGGGCAGCAGGGGCCAGGAGGAAGCCGGAGCAGGAGTACCGTCCATCGCCGTGAACCTCCCAGCCATGGTGATTCCCGGGCCGCTCTGGGCCTCCCGGCCGCCCCACCCACAGATCCACGGTTTGGCGAATGCATTGGACACGCACAGACACGGGTCCCTCACGCAGCGCCCTCGAGGGGAAAGGCAGGGAGTTTGCTGTCAACGGGCACCCCTGCAGCCCAGGGTCAGGCCAACCATGAAAAGGGCTAATTGGCTGGGAGCCGCAGGGAGCGCTGGGGGAGCAGAGCACGCGCCTCCTCCTGGTCTCCAGGTCGGCGCGGCCTCCTCGGTGGAGGTCCAGGCTGATGAATCGGTTCCGGGGGCAGTGAGCCCGCCACGTGCCAGGCTTCCGTCTTCTGCTCAGAGAAGCTCTGTCACGGCCGGCCTCGGCGTCCCTGGCTCCCGCTGGCGAGGCCACGTGGACGGGGAGCTGCTGCTACAAACCCAGCAGGGTCCTGGGGGGGGCTGCGCTCTGGGGTCCCCTCTGCAAAGCCTGATCACGGGATCCAGCACATGAGCCATTTCGCCTTCGTGCTGAACTGCCGACCCCTGGCCTGGAGCTGCTGCTCGTGGGGGCTCGTGCAGGACCTGGGAGGCGTTTGAGGTTCTACCAAAACCACCCCTTCAGGTGCGGGAAGCAGAGGCTCTGCTGAGCCTCCCTACTTCCTGGGGTCCCCTACATGCCCCCACAGCAGCTCCCCAGAACAGCCAGCCATCTCCTGCCATGTGTGTGTGTGGGGGGGCAGCCGGGGAGCCAGCAGAGCCAGCCCCAACCAAGAAGAGGGGGGCCTTCCTTTGTTTAGGGAGTTCGAATCCCCAATCGCCCTGCGCTGGTGGGGGCCATGCCCACTCTGGCCGCTGACCTGTTCCCAGGGGTGACGGACAGACACGCACCTGCCAGTCAATACCCCAACTTTTCCTGGCACCTGTCCGTCCTCCTCCCTGCCCAGTGCTGTCCCCCTCGCTCTGGGGGGAGCAGGCAAGTGGCTTCCTGGGGAAGGAGAGAAGGCCCCCGCTTGCTGCCCAAGTGGCGTCCCGGTCAGAGCTGGGCCCCGCGTGGTGACACAGCTCCTCTTCCTGGGTGGAGGGACCCGGACTAAGGTCACCCGCTAGCAAGGGCCAGGCTCTGCTCAGGTGCTGCCGGGCCCGACAGCTCAGCCGGTGTCGTGCACGGAATGAAATGCGCTGGTTGGCCAGGTGAGGACGCCCCTGCAGGTGAGCCAGGGGCCGCGTGATGCCACCTCGGCCTTACAGGTACAGCGGCACCTCGAGATACGAGTGCCCTAACCTACGAGATTTTTGAGATACGAGCCGTCGAGCGAGCGGTTTTTGCTTTGAAATACGAGCAACCGTTGAGATAGGAGTCATCGCTCGGATCGGCCGGCTGCACACGACCCACCAGTTTACCGCGACGCGAGCGTCTCATAGTTTCCCACGCCTCAAGGTGACGGAACGAATTAAACTCGTATCTCAAGGGACCACTATACAGGCAGCCGTGGGGAGGCGGCAGGAGGGACCCCAGGGTGCAGCCAGGTGCACTTCCCCAGCCTCCTCCTGGACTGTGGCCCCGAGAACCCCCCATACACCCCCCTGCAGCTGGGCCGTGTCTGCTGGAGCCCATGGAGAGGGCGGGGGAGGATCAGCGGGCTCCGGGCCTGCGCTGGGGGACGTTCCTGGGAAGAAAGGGGCTGTGTGCCCGTCCCTCTCCAGGACCGCCCGTTCCCAGGCCCCAGAGCCCCAGAGCCCGCGGTGTCCCCGGAGACAAACCCCCCTTCTGGGAGCTCAGGGGCTTGGAGCGTCTCCAGCCCTCCTGCTCGCTCCCCTTCAGCAGCAGCAGCGGGCCTTTGTCCCGGTCCGGCCGGCGGGGGCCCCGGCCCATCAAAGCCGCCTTTCTCCAGGCAGTGCCCCCCGATTGTGTCCTCTGGCGCCTGTGGGAGCGCCGCCTGCCAGCCCCCCCACCCTGCGGTCCCGCCTCTGCCACCCACGCTGCTCTCCGGCTCCCAAGGAGGAGGGACAGACCGGGCCGGGACCCTGTGGCTGGGGCAGGGGCAGAAGGCGGCCGTGGCTGAAAGCATCCAACACCCCACCCACGCGAGGAGGACCCGAGGGGTTTCAGGGAGAAGGAGCCCTCACTTCACACACCCCCAAAG